>JBBMHQ010134076.1:0-19623 GCA_037834295.1 Postelsia palmaeformis
TGTTTGCTGCTTTTCCTACGTGGGGGATACCGAGAATGATATCGACTGGGAGTCGGGGTTTTCTTCCGAACATTAGGAAAAATGGTGTCTCATGCATCGTTGCACTAGACTAAGTGTTGTACAAACGGTAAGAGAGTGGCCCAGTGGCTTCGATCGACTGCACTGTGCATTGTTAGCATGCTGTGCATCGTCACGTGGACGCGTTTGGACACTGAGTTACCACGCGGCCGGTACGACGTTGTGGAGCTCTTTTTTTATTCGAGTATTTGTTGCGACTGGTATATCACCTTATTTTCAAATTCGGGACGTTGGTCGCTATGCAAGGTTTCTGGTGGGCCGAGGATGCAGATTACTCTCTCGATTATGGCGTTGGGTACTGTGCCAGACGTTTTTCACGTACTGGCAGTAGCACTGAAAACCTCGTCAGGTGGTCCATTATCGAGAGAATGTATTTACATTCGATCCCTGTGGCTGAAGTTGATACCGATTTGTACTCTGCTAAGTCAACCGATATTCGTAGAAATGGCCGCTCGACAGGTAAATGGCCTATCGGGAGTTTAGGTCTTTTGTGTGCTGTTTTTCGTCGTTGGCAAGCTTGGTACTTTTCGCACCACTCTCGTACGTTGCGACTGGTGGTGGGTCACCAATTGTTCTGGCGGGTTTTGTCAAAGGTCGGTCGAAATGCGAGGTGTCCTCCGGATAACGCGTGATCGTGGTAGGTGTGTAGAAATATTCCAACAAGGGCCTCTGATACTACGAGATGATCGCGGGAGGTGCTTCGTTTTCGAAAATGTCCTGGAAAGGACGATTAAAACAACAGCCCGTCCTGTACTGAACAGTAAGACATGGCTGTTCTCGTTTCTTTTTCGGGTAACGGTTCGTCTGCGTGCTCTATGTTATCGATGTACCGTCTGTACTCTACTGCCTGTGCTGAGCAGAGTTTTTGTTCATCGTCGGACATGACAACACTTGTCGCGCTCACGAATACTGATTTCACACCTCAAGAGCTCTCTATCGCTGCGTACTGGTTCTAGGTTATCCAGCTCATCGGCGGAGATCTTATATGGTCGGGGGGCACGGGCTGTTTGTAGCTTGGCGTCATCAGGTATATCGCGGGAGATGGGCGCGAGGGACGGCACCGCTACTTCCAGTTGGTGCTCGAACGCAAACATTCGTGAAAGCGTGTCCGGTACGACGTGTAGTTTGTCTGGTTTGTGTTGGACGGTGAAGTCGAAAGACTGTAATGCTGTTGCCCAACGTGTCAACATTTTCGATGTATCTTGTATTGAGTACAGGTATCGCAGGGCTGCGTGATCTGTCACACACACAAAACGTCGTCCCCATAAATATGGTCTCGAATGCTGGATGGCCAAGACCACAGCATACCATTAATTTCGTGTGGCGAAGTAGTGGCGCTGGCTGTCGTTGATACGTGGACTAAAGTATGCGAATATTACGAGGTCGACGCCTTTCTGCTGGGCGAGGAATGCTTCTCCGCCTGCTTCCGAGGCGTCGACGTGTATCGTAAAGTCTTTAGAAAAATCGGGAAATTGGAGTACGGGCGCCTGAGTGAGCAATTGTTCAACTGTTGCGTACGCCTGATCGTGTTCTGGTTTCCAACGTTTAGCGACTTCTTTGGCTGCCTCTTTTTTCGTGAGGGCCACCAGGGGTGCTATGATACAGGCTAAGTTAGGGATAAACTTGCGTACAAAGATAACCATGCCTAGTACTGACCGCAACTCTTTGATGGTTTTAGGCGTCGGCAAGTCAACTCTAGCTTGTATGCGATCCTCACCGATCCGGATACTGTCGGCAGTCAGTATGTGCCCCCAGTATTGAACTTCTCGAGGTCCAAACTGTACTTTCGATGGTTTTAGGGTGAGGGCGGCTGCTTGCAAGGCTTTGCATAATTTTTCTAACAGCTGTAAGTGGCTTGTCCAGATGGATGAACAACATATACAGTCGTCCATGTAAACCAGGAGCCCACTCTTTGGACCAAAATGTGCAAAAGCTGGTGACATGATTCGCGAGAACAGGAACGGCGCGTTAGCTATACCGAAGGGTAGGCGTTTAAACGCCCACTTCCCGTTCTGCTTGACAGAAAGAGTTATATTTCGTTCGCTCTCTGCTACTGGTATCTGGTGGTAAGCATTTCGTACGTCACACACAGTTATATAACGTGCTCCTCCGATCGTGTCCAGATGGCTTTCTAAATTAAGTATAGGTCAGGACGTTTTCATCAGATCTGTATTTGTAGTCGACTTGTAATCTACGCAGAACCGAGGAGGGCCGTCTGATTTAGCGACAATAGTTACTGCGGAACCTCAGGGAATAGGGCGCTGTTCTATGATTCGGTCGTGTTCCATCTGGTTGACGCACTCGTTTAGTTTCCTGTACGCGTGGGTTTGCACGGTACGCGGTCCTATTTACAGGCCGTGTTCTTGGTTCAAGAGGAAACGTTGCTTCGGCCAGGGTACATATCCCCAGCTCTTAGGGGACAAGGGAAAGAAGCTGCGATATTTCGTGCATAGAGTCAGTACTTGTTCGCGTTCTGCCGATGTAAATGTGGTTTGATAAAATGCTCGAGTAAGTGCTGCACGGAGTTCGTTGCGTGTCGATTCCGTAGTCTTGCTGTCTGCTTGAACTGCACTGGTCGTTCTATTCAGGGCTACTGATACGGGCGTAATGTATCCAAGGAAGGTGTGCCGTTCCGAGTTTACGTATTGACGGGACGGGTTCGCGATCTGGACTACTTCTGTTTTATCAGCTGCAGACCAGCGGCTCACTGTACGAGCCACTATCATATTATGAAAGGCTTCAGGTACAGCGGACGATTCGATGTCCTCGAACGCGACGATGAGTGGTTTAATGGGTGCAACAGTGGTGGCTGTGGAGGCTGCCATCGACTCTACTTCCACTGCCATCTCACTCTGAGGGGAACCGCAGCATTTTTGTCGCAGCAGGACTAGCACCGATTTGATATCAGTGTTAACTGTGACCACGGAGTACTGAGCTGTCGCAGTGTTCTCGGGGTGTGCAGTCAAATCTAATCTACGATAGGATGTTTTGATCGTCACTCGACAGGGTTTAAACCACAATTGCTCTGCACTCCAGTCAAGGACACCTCCGAAGGCGCCTATGATGGTGTAGTCGAGTAGCAAAAAGTCTGGCTCGAAGGAAGGCAATACGAGTGTTTCGACTAGTAGGATAATATCTCCTTGTTAGTGCGAGTTGAAAGCGAACGTATCCTGAATGTTTGAGAGGCGACTCATCAACACTGCTGGGGTTGATCACTCACGGGGGCGCTGCGAAAATTTCAGTGTCTCTCATTGTGGGATGTGTCTGTACAAAGTGAACAGATGTGCATGGTACCTTGGTCGCCGTGTCAATCGTGACATTGTGTGCCGGATAATCATTGACTCTGGCGTTTACTCGTACGCGCTTTGACGTCGAGCTGAGAGCTGTGGGGTATCTGAGATACCCACACATGGCAGACGCGTAGAAAGCATCGATGTGCTTTCTCCGGTTAGCGTCGCACGATAACAAATTTTGATGTTCAAAATTCTCATTCAGATTGCGGGACACAGGAGAAACATACAACGCTTGTGGTACCACAGAGGGTGAAACGTAT
Source organism: Postelsia palmaeformis (assembly GCA_037834295.1). Lineage (NCBI taxonomy): Eukaryota > Phaeophyceae > Laminariales > Laminariaceae > Postelsia > Postelsia palmaeformis. The sequence continues at coordinate 3,632 of JBBMHQ010134076.1, forward strand.
CAGTCTGACGCTGACTACACTTCTCGACTCTGTTTGTTGTTCCTATGGCTGGTCGTACTCCACACGGTACTGCTGTAACACTCGGAGCCTGCTGCTTATTTTCTGAGTCTGTCACAGTATTCTCCTGGTTGTCTGCATGTACTTGTTTCGCATGGGTACTCGCGAGAGGGGTGGTGCTCTTTGTTTGGCCACACTTATCCCTCCTTTTACCACTAGGTCTACCAACACTTGCCACGGCTACGCAAGCTAATCGCGCTATCGTTTCTACCACGGGTTTGTTGATTCTAGTCTGCTTACTCCCCGAGCCGGTTAGAGGCAATCAGCGCGGGCGCTCACACAGTGTTTTTGTGACCACTATCCCTTCGCGTTCATGCGCCTTGGCCATCCTACCACGGGCTGGGTGATCCTAGTCTGCCTACTCCCCGAACCGGTTAGAGGCAACCGAGGCGGGCGCCCTCACGGTTTTTTTGTGACCACTTTCCCTCCGCGCTCATGCGCCTTGGCCAGCCTGCAGTCTGGCCGAGAGTGGAAGTCGCAGTGAAGTCACATAGGACAGATGCACGGTTCGTTCACTGACTCCTTAGATTTTCTGCTATTTTCCCTCTCCGCCCCTATGCGACCTGCCCCGTTCGTCCGACGGCCTGTTCGACTGGGGATCGAACGTTACGGTTTTGACCCGGCCGTGCGCCGCCGTCAGCTTCGACACGATCGCCTTTTCGATATTGGTCATCGATGTTACTAGCTGTCGGTCGGGGCCAGGCGATGTGCCAGTGACGGCCGATGCGTACGTGGTTGAGGGGGGGGAGGGGGGGGCGCGTGCGGCGTTGGTCTCGTTCTTTTTGGCTCGGGTATGTGAAACTTGATACGTGAAGGAAGGGTCTTCGAGGAAACGTTCCAGGCGCACGTAAAGAATGAGGCCAGCTTTGAAAATGGCCGTCAGTGAGGTTTGCCACGCGTGTTCGTACGGTGAGACTTTGGTGGCTGCGGTACGTTCAGCGTCGGAGAGCAGACGCGCGTATGCCTGCGTCACGCGCACTCCGTACGAGTTGACGGATTCACTACTGCCTTGCTGTAGGTGAGATACGGTGCGAGCGAGGAGGACGATGCGGTCAACTGGGCTAAACAAGTTGGTGAAAGCATTCCCCCACTCGCGCCAGTTGCGTGGTGCTCTGATTTCGACATCCTCCGTGTTTAGCTGTGCTATATTTTTGTCCGTGCGCCACTCTAACGTCGTGTTCTTTACTTGGTGCAACGTGCTAGCTTCCCCGCCGGTTACTAGGTGTGCGAGGTTTCTCACAGCGTGGTGGTCAACAATCGAACCAGGGGGACCGTCACGGGCGTGCAAGCGGATGTGAAAGTAGAAGAGTGCCACATATTCAGGCACGTCTTCCGTCGGCAAACCGTGTAATCTGGGTAAAAGTGGAAGATCCTAGTTTTTCATCAAAACTTTCCGTACTCGTATTCATTGCGCGGGTGATCTATACTCGGGTTTGTACGTTTGGGGGGTACAGCATCGCCTGCCGTTGCTTCTTCTCCTCCCCTGTCGCTAGGTTCCTCCTCGTCCTGCTCGTCAGGTCCCCCCTGGTCAGGGGGTGCCAGGGCGGCAAGAGAGTTTGCCGGCGACGAAGGTGTCGGTCCAGCCGAGGTCGTTGCCCCTTGGCAGGCTTCCCCGCGGCTTTTCTTGGGGCGTAAACCCGAGCACGGCATTTCTCCGACGGCGGTTATAGTCAACGCTTGAGATCCCACACTGGTCACCAATACGAATGTCTGGTCTCTCACGGATACCGCAGTCGAAGTGGAAAAGGCGGTCTTCCTGATCGAGTACTCGTCACGTAGATGGTGTCGGAGCGTAGAGCGCGTCGCAGTACTGGTGTTGGAGCGGAGAGAACGTCATCGTGCTGAGAGTCTCTTGTCGATCATCTTGGGTCATCAAACGCACGCTGGGCTTTTTTTTTCTGTTTAGCAAGGAGATTCTATCGCTTGTCGAAAGTGAATCTACCAGGCTGACCGTGTAGCTGTACCTCACGATCGTGTGCGGCAAAACTAGACACCATTTTGGCTAAAGTGCTCTGGGGACGGGTCAACGCCGTCTATGACGGATGACAACCCTCGTGATCCAGGATCGTAAATTGCGTGACCGGTGACGTGTCTTCTCGCGCATGAGTGTCTAGGATCTACGAAAGGTATCTACGACCTGTCTTCCACATTATGCCTATTGTGTATCTTACTCCGAACATGCTGATCAAATAGATAGCTGTCGATAGACACTTTTACTTTCCTACTGCAGGGGGCCATATTTATCGATACGCAGTAATCCAACATATTGAGAGACTCTCAGCCATACTTGACAGGTTATCGCGCAGTAACTACCAAGCAAAGAGTATCATTTAACGAAAATTAACCAACAACATTCATCAAAATTTGGTTGATTGATTAATCATGATCGCTTTTGGGATATTCGAATAATCACGGAAATATAGTCATGATTTTATAAAACAAATCACGCGGTAATTTTTTTTTGATTGATCATACCAGTAACTATTTTGGTTAATTGACAGGCCTAATCTGGACGAATTGTCCACAAGTTTCAATTTATTGTCTCTAGAACGGATGAAAACCAAAGTCAGTCTGTCCCATCACGGTCACTTAATGTTCACCAACGGACACATTTCATTCGAAATGTCGGCGCTCACGCCGCACGCATCAGGTCGAAACCCTCGCGAAGGCGATTGTCATTGTACAAATCACACATTTTTGCCGCCCTGTGTGTGAAGTTATCAGGCCCTTTGTGTGAAGTTATCAGAGTTGACCCTCAGCATCCCGAACGTAATGATGAGGCCCGAGGTCGCCCATACCCAGCCGAATAATTTCGCGTCAACTCTTTTGTCACGTGGAATCATATGAAATTGTGGAGCTGCCGTGCTACGAGCCATCCGCGGCACAGGAGTTGCAAACGCGTTCTCTCGCTCTTCCCCCCTTGCCGCTTGGTTCATTCCGTTCCACCCTTCCTCACTCCCTTCCTCTCCCCACCCCTCCTTCTCTCCTCCCTTCTTGCTGTCTTGCACTCCGTAGTACCTGGGACTCTGCTCGCCGATTGTGTATCCCTATGTAAAGGCCAACACCCCTTGAGCCGCTGTCCTGTTTCGAGAACAAGCTGCTTGAAACTTGAATAGTTTGTTCGCAAAAAAGAAAAGATACAGTGCTGTGTTACGGGCGATAGTAACTTCTGCTTGCCGAACGTTCACTCATTTGTAAACGTTGGATGCGTTCGGACTACAACGTGCCTGTCTACGTTGGTCTTCTATTGCCACCTTGTTCAATTTGTGACAAGTAAGGGCCCATCTTAACAAGAACTCTGTTTTTTATGATACTCCGCCAATCATTTTTTGTTTTATATGATTTGCATCCGATTGGCCGAAAAGTGAATCACCCATTACGCATTTTGATATTTGAGTCGAATGAAATCGGAAAAAACGGATTCGACAAAAAGATTTTGGGACCTCTTTTGCTCTTCGTGTTATTAAAATCGGGGAGTTCGTCCAACTCGACGTGGCATGTTCCTGGAACCGAAGCAAGCCACGCCAACTTGAGCCAAATCGTCGATTGCTTCACAGATGAGATCCACCATTCCCAACAGACAGGGCTACCGGATCAGCCGCAGCGCGAGGTCCGATGCTCCCTGGCACAGAGTAGACCATCGGCGACGCCTCAAAAATTTAGACGGCCGTCGCAAATCCAGCTTTTCAACCCTCTTCGCCTCGCGAGCCACACTATTAATAGCATTAATAGCATTAATAGCATTAATAGCACCGACCAGGTCACGACTGCGCTCAGAAAATCGATCGCTGTATTTCCGTCGTTGCTGCCCTCATGGGGCTTCGGTGCTGAGCCAGCCACGAAAGACATCCCAAGAGCGATAGCCTCTTCGGCGGTGCCGGTAGAAACAACCGGCCACTGCCCGCGGCGCTTCGGGAGGACGCGGACCGTCGCTCGCCTTGTTGGTTGCCCTCTGGTGTTCATTGCTCCTTGTGCGTTATTCAATCTAAAACATGTATCAGGGTATACGCTTTTCCTCGATAGGACCCACACGCATTTTTTTTTCACGAAATTACATTCGAATTGAATAAGTATTATTTTTTCTTTTTTTACTACCATGAAATAGGTTCTTTGTTAAGGCGGGCCCTAACGTAACAGCCATTTCGGAATTTCGTGAATCCTTGCGACTTTTTTTCCGTAAAAAATCAGTACGGCGATAGTCTCTTTGACGACTGCAGCCCGTTTCGGCGACAAATTACTCGGGATTCGAATAGTTAGTTCCCGAAAAGCGACGGCATTCGCAAGAGTGCGGTTGTCCTGAGTGCGTGCCCCTTGGTATAAACGCGGTGTTCAGATGAATAATGTACTGCAGTTCTTGGTATTCATAGCGATAATCGTAGCGAAGTGTAGCCGCAGCTTTCTTCGGGGTGTAGCCGCAACCTTCACGTGACAGCGTAGTGAAGTGGAGGTAGAGCTGCAGGCTCAGGGTGTGATACCGACTAGATTTGAGTTCACGATGTCCTAGGAGAGCAAGTTGCCGGAGCCCGAGGCGAATGCGCTTTTTGCTGCACCTGAGGTTCATGCTCCTGTGATGTCTGCGCAAAAAGAAGCGGGGGCAAATGCTGATGCTGCTGTTGCGGCTGTGCAAACGGAGGAAGCCCTATCCTAGTACCTGGTAGGTTCTCGGACCTCTCAAGTGCGGTCATGAACGACGGTGATGATACCTCGACTATTGATGGCAGGTCCGTTGATCGACGAAGCACAAGATAATATATATTCACACGGCAGTGGGCAGAAATTCCCCTCGAGAAACAAAAGGGGGATGCGGTTGGACAGGGGGAAAACAGCAGTTCGTCAATAAAAGCACATACACAAGACAATAGTATTACGCAGACTTTCACGGATCTCGGCGCGAGCAGTTGATGAACAGAGGCCGAACCAAAATGTAGTCAACCCCTCATGAATCAAACCCGACCAATCACGAACAAACGCAAAAATGGTTGGTACAAATATATATAAATAAACCAGGTATATATATATAATCAAATATATATATATATACCTAGAATAAGCACGCACACCGATCCTCGGCCGTGCAATATCAATGTTGTACGAGAATATGCCCTAGGCTGTGAAGGCGATGATATCATATATATATGGACAACGGGGGGTAACGATATCAGGTATGTCACTATCGGTGGGTTTTGTAATGTGTGTCATATTCGGTCCGGATCGTTTGACAATGGGGGGGAAGGGTTGTTGGAGGAAGTTCGGTAAATTTAGCTTCGCGAGACGTAGGTAATGACGCAAGGAATCCTTGCCCGATGATCATAAGGAGTATGTCAATGAGAGCAAAGCTGACTCTAACGAATACATTTTACTGGTGGCGAGAAGGAAAACGTGTTTATGACGACCACGATATAGTTACGCGGACTGTCGACACCACATGGATACTTACTCATTCAGCCATGGAACGGTGACGATGACAGGGGTTATGTATACATCATCGCATACATTAGCACGTTCTAAGAGTATCTAACGCATACTCGCCGTTCTGCCTTCACGTTCACTCCCAAAAACCTCCTCAATTTCAATAGTGCCACAAAAAGAGGGCATCACGAAAACACAAAACATCAAGAACATCTCGAGCACGGAGACTCTCGAACTCCCTCCCCAACAAATCTTGGGGTCTCACGTCGAGACGCGGTAAGCTTTAAAGTACCTCCACCGTCAACCGGTAAGCCGACAAAGACATTATTTCAGGTTGGAAAAGGTATAAGTCGGGAAGGGGGGGGAAAAAGGAAGAGTCGAATAAGCTACACGCCGCATCCGACAGGATGTCCTTGTATTTGGTGTTTATCCTCACACTCACTAAAAATCTCATTTCGTCAGAAGCCCTTACCCCGAGAGACTGGTTCGAATATAGACGACGGTGATCAGCGGGATTAACTCTTGGTTTCGTCTGGATAGCTCTAATACTTCTTTTTGTATACAATGTTGTCCACAATCCCCCTCCGAGATAAAAAAATGACTTTCTGCTGTCGCCGAGAGCCTAAATCCAGACGACGACACGACTCGGTTGTTTGTGCGGGGGGAAATATTCCTGTCCCGGACAAGGTTTGACAAGGTCAGTGGGTGCGCGGCCAACAAGGGGAACAACTTTCTCCCGCGAGTCTACGCTTTGATGGGTTTTTTTAAATTCTAAACGCTGCCATGTTTACGCGTCCGGCAGCTTAGATGTTCCTCGCAATCACTTTAAGTGCTGAAACGCTAATTCTGCTTTATTGGAATATTAGTATTTTATCTTACCCGCTGAGGTAGTTCGTTGCTGTCTTCAGTGAAGTGGTGGCATGAAGGAAAAGCCCAGCAGTATGATATTGTCGGGTTGCAGGAGACGAGACGGGATGCGAGGGCCGCACACGACGAAGAGGATGGCATGATGAGATGGAAACATACGCTGGAAATATTCAGTTGGCGTGCACTTACATTCGAGTGACTTTGAAAGAATATACCTTGAACACAAGACAAGGTAATGTGGCGAGAAGGAGTGCTCATGGATGGGCAGCAGGGGTCGAGTTTATGTGGATCAGCTCAAGTCTAGGTGGACAAGAAACCATGTTTTGGTTTACGTCCGAGAAGTTACAAGATAGGTGGCGGATTCGACTGCAGAGTTCGAATCCACGATGACGTACGTTCCAGTCTTTGCAGCGGGTATACGTACGATACAATACGAGAACGCGCAGCGATATAGAGATTGGAGGTATGGCACGCGAAATTCAAGCTGACTTGAACGCTTACTTATGTGTAGATTGCCAATTTCAAGTCGGAATCCCACTGTTGGTTTAACCACGCCGCACAGTCTGGAGCGAATGAAATGATGGGCTGCAGAGGTCAAGTTGTTTTTCGCGTACAACTTTGTGCACATATGCATTACCTGGTACGTCTTTTGTAAGGCCGCGAGGTCACGTCCGGACCGAGAAAGCAGTGACAGTACGGCGTGTCATTTAGCCGCCAACGGAGTACATAATTTTCCTCGCCGTCATCCACTCTTCTTTAGACCTTCTGTACCCTCAACGAGCAGTTTTGTTTTTCATTCAAACAACCTTTAGTTTCGCTCGGATGTGTTTTGTTATGTTGTGAAACAAGACGCAGAGGTTGGCTAAGAATTAAAAAGGTGAGTCTAAGCTGTGAGGGACACACCTTCGTCCTTGAAACAAGGTTGCCATAAACTTAGGTTTCGCTGGCGCATGTCACGTATAGATGGTCTGGAACAACGTTTCAAATGCGCGCTCATTGCAAATAAATGCCGTTGACATTTACTCATTTCATTTTTATACTTTCGTTTCAGCATCACTTTCACTTTCCAGCCTAAGTCGTAGGAGGTTTTACCCTCGACAACCTCCTGGCCGAGCTGCGGTTACAGGTGTCTACGCGTCTCTCCTCCGGTGCGTGCCTTTTTTTTTTGTCGCGCATAGGGTTCAGTATTCTCACTGCTCGTCGATTTCCATGGAATGTAGTAACTCTAAATTATCCTTGATACACACATCTTGATGCATCGTTGGTATACTCAATTGCATTCCAATACCGCTGTGGTAACTGTGTGTATAAAAATTATCGACTAGCGCTAATCTGCTGTATGGTGTGGCCAATAAAAATAGCGGTAACGCCACCACCGCTAATAATTCATGGTACCGGGACTAGAGTGACTACCGCCGCAGGATACCAACGACTGCCTGAGATTATTTGTCGGTGTGCAGTTCAGGGCTCCGCTGTAAGCGATGACGTGTCGTGGGGGGACCCGCGGTATGCCGAGGGGGCCTCTGTAGTATTCCGTGGGAGGTCCCGTTGTATGCCATGGGGGTTTCCGAGTTGTACCGTGTAAGGTTCCGCGTTGTGCCGTAGAGATGCCGAGAGGTCTGCCGATAGGCCGTTTTTAAAACTGCTTGCTGTACAACGTGACCTATGTGACCACGCGGCGTGCCCCCATGGCGTAGGTCGAGAAGAGAAGATTGAACACTCGTGATAATAAACCAAATACAACATACGCAAGGTTTGGTCTATACTGTTCTGCCCAAAACCCCATAACATAAACCACACACAGGAGAGGCAAGCTGCACCAAGATTATCACCGGCTGCACCATCACGTATAGACAGACAGTATTGTTATAATCAAAACAGGAATGGCACCAGCAATATCAGGGACTGCTCCCGGAGGAGTATATATATTGACTCGGTATATTTTACGAAACCCCACGGTATATGTACCCCCAACACCCGCAGATCTGTATCAAGCTACCGCATTTCACAAACATCCCCCCTATTTGGTGCGCGATACGATAAGCCCCGAATATTTTATCACTAATCGCCAAGTGAAACGGCAAGTCCCAAGTTCCATTAATATATTATTGCCGGGGTAAAACAGTAACTCCAAATTCTATCCTTGATCGTCTCCAAGGTAAAGCGGCAATCTCAACTTCCGCCCTTCAGAATTGCCAGTGTGAAACCGCAGTCCCGATTCTAAATCTCTACAAGTTGATTCTAGTGAAAACCTTTTTAAAAAAAGATCAAGACAGTTTGAATCTGACCGAAAAAGAAAGAAAGAACCTTCAACCGTAAATATGTTGTGAGATCTTCGAATAAAGTCAATAACACTGTCTTCGCACAGATATCGAACCCCCCAATAGCATCGGCCCCTCTGTTGCGTACTCTGGAAGAACAGGACAGCAAAACGTCTCTGATGGAACATCTCAAATCGAACCTAATAGCCCTTTTAATAGGTGTTCACTCCGGAAGTTTCAAGAATCAACAACAACATACCGCACCTGAATATTAAAGTACTATGGATACTTTTATTTTGAGTCTCCTGTTGTTGTGCATACTTAGGCTGTTCCCTTTGCTGTTCGATTCCGAGCTTCGGATGTGTATTTTTACATCTCAAAAACAAATGACCCTACTATTGCAGTCCAAATATGCAAAATCCAACCAGATTTTTTTCGATTTGAGAATCCGATGACCCAAGTTGTCGGCGTTTGGCCCAAAATCCGATGACCTGGGTCCTCTGATTTTTAAAACAGAAATGGTTTGCTGTCCAATTTCATGATGTTGTTTACGACAGCAATCACCAGCAGAACGGTAGAGGAGTTGGATGTTCACACAGCTGTATAGCGACGTTGCTTCGCGCCCGACCCTGAGGCGGCGGGCGGCATGTCCCTCTGTGGCGAGACTACAGCTTCCTTCCTTGGGCCCGGGTCCAGAGACCAAAAGAAGCGCACTCGACACGCACCTTTCCGTGGATACGTACGACTTTCCGTAGACTACAGTGCTGTACAGCAGCGGCAAGCAGCGATCAGTCACGAAATAAAACACAAAATTCCAGGAGAGGTTGGCTCTACCACACCCGCCACGTCTCTTCGCTCCCAGACCAGTCAGTCTTCGCTCGGGCGTATGGGTCCTACGCGTAGGGCAGCGCATCCAGCGCGTCTCTTCGCGAAGTCAAACCACAAAAATAGCAGCTGGTCTCGGCGTCTGCTCGATTATCAACACACACACCATATATATATATATATGTATATGTTTTTTCTGCATAGGATGACTGTTCCGATTTGCCAAGTTCACATCTAAAAATGTGATCGGGTCAAAATCTGAACATCAAAAATTGATCGCATAGGAAACGGCCTTAAGCAACAGCCAACGGGTACGGCCCGATTTATCAAGATCATCGATAAACCGTGTTGACAAGAAGGTAATTTACTCCTGCGTCCTCGAGTAGAACGATACACAAGCACCAGCGCCCATGACAACTGCACTAGAGACATGCAGCCGATCATTGGGCTGGTGCGCGTAGACGGCATCCACGCGCAGCTCCAGCTGTACTTCATCACTCAGACCCCTCTGGAAAGTAATGCCGTACGTACTCTAAAAAAATATGTTTATACGGATGTGCAACGCTGCCTGCCAATGCAATTTTTTTGGTGCTGCGGAGTATCTTGCCACCGCCCGAACAGCGTTAAGGATGTTTGGGCAGGTCTGATTCGCCAGACAAATAAAATTCCTTATCAACGACCGGGGAAGGGCTCCTCAACGTCTGCTTCACCCTTATTGAAAACCTTACGCGTCAGGTCAACCACCGCAGAATTGCACGCGCCGCGGGTGACACCAAACGTCCCTGCAATGCTTTCAGCGAAAACCTGCTGTGATATTGTCAATGTCCCTGCACCCTAGTCTCAAGATAAGCGGCAACTATGTACCACCACAGCTCCCTCAGGTTGTTCACAGGAACGAACTGGTTCGGGTCTTTACAAAACTGGCCACATATTTTTTCAAGCCCCATGAAAAATATGTCATCCACATGCACTTCTACAATAACAATAGAAACGGCCTCCGCTTTCACTAAACACATCACACCAACGCCCCAACGGGTAGGATGGACCGTGACGGGATCAAGTCCGGCGGGAAGACCTCATAGCCTCGTTTTTTGTTAGTGGGTGAGCTCGCGCGAGTCCCACACTACCCGGGAGGGAATACTCTTCCGAGTGGCTATCTCCACCGCACCTGCTCCTCTTGGGGGTCAGATCGGATCAACGTGCCTAAAGCCTATGGGGTAACAACAGCTTGGTCTGGTGTTACAACGGGGTCTAAGGGCTAAATTGACACAAGACACGAAATCGCGAACGTGAAAGTGTGGTTTATTTTGACTAATCCGCCGGAGGATAAAAAATAAAAAATAAAAATCACACGCATCAGCCTCACACTGCTCAGAGCCATCACCCCTCACGCTAAATAACAAGCAATGATGCCATTGCTGCAGTTCGAGGCATGATGTCGACGGAGCTCAAGTAGAAGCATGGCTCGCCCTTCGGCTCTGACGTAGTGGTCTGCTTGGCTTCGAAGCGTCTCGGCATCATGTATGGAAGCACCGGGCCCCTGTAAGGCCTCTCGTCAAACTTTTCAAATGAACAAATCAATCATGTCGGACTTTTCATCTACTCACGCCATGAGGTTGAGCTCGTTGCACTTACTTCCAAATTCATGGTTCCGGCCATGTGCGTTGAGCGCCTTGGCCGAAAACTGCACACCCTTGATTGTGGTGTGGATGTCCCAGATTACGGCCTGACCTCCTCCGGTTACAAGACTAAGCTTCTGCTCCCACCCATCGGCTTGCCTCCAGTACGGATACAATGCAGAAGACGTCCGTGCACCAGGTGCCCGTCACTGTAATGTCGTGTTGTTGTACAAGAGTGGCGTTGGACACCGAGTGTGCACGCCGAGTACTGCTGCTGTAGACGTTTCCTCCGACCTACCCGAGAAACAGCACCAATCTTAGATCGTACCTCGTACAAAATATGTACTGCTGTACAGTACAGGTTCTAGCTCTTGTTTGTGCGATGCTTCTCGGGCAGGATATATCCGTCTTGTCAGCAGCGTACAAGCCTGGCCCATTTCTCTGTTCTCGTTCCTTCCCTCAAAGCAGCAGCAGCTGTTCGCCAGGAAGTGGTTGAGCTATACCTGGTACAGCTACTACTGTACAGCTCAAATACTATGTTACCCGGAGCCGTTCTGAACGGAAATATAGGTCGCGTGCACATATTAATATTGATACGAAATAAACTGATATCTCGGTTCAGGGTGACATGCACAGCCGTAGCCCTCCAAAAGCTGTGCCAGGTAAAAAAGCTGCCTACGAGGCACTTCTTGACCTCATCGCTACACGCACACGGCTGTGTAACGGCAATGACTTGCGCAGCAGTCCACCCAACACATACATTTTGTTTTGGGCACCATACTGTCACAGGAGAAGTGGTCAGTACCATGCTCGTGCTGTGCATTCTGGAGTGATTGATCGAACGATGAGCGTCGTTCGGTACCATGTTGAGAGCAATGCGGAGGGGTGGTGGTACTGGCAGTCTTGCTGGCACTAATGATGTAACACCTTTTCACCGCACCTCTATTGGCATTCACACCTCTCTGGCATTCAAGAAATAGGGCACCACCAGGTGGTATGCTGAGACCAGAGGAAGCAACTACGTGCAGTATGTTGCCGGAGGTGGCATTTTCAGGCTCGTGATATGAATGTGGCAATGTTCACTGGAAGTTGAGTAGGACACACCCCACCTCACATTAAAATAGACACAGCCTGACCCAAAAAAAATATAATGTATGCTAAAGTGCTGGTACATACTGACTACAAACACGTGGTGGTTAATGTGCGATTGTCTTGCCTGGAGACGAACGCGATGCCTTTCGAGCGGCGGCGACGGCGGAGAGGGAGCAGGAGGACCAACGTAATCGTTGCTTGCTGAGGGAGTCATTTTGCTGCGGAAGGACTACAAACCAAGCAGTAGTAAACGAAAGCTGTGCATGAGAATATGCGCAAGGAGCAGGACCGCCGGACGAAGTTGATAACAGTCGTACGCTCAACCCCATGCCAAGACCACGCGTCGTGGAGAAAACGCTAACGGCAAAGGATCTGGCGATTGCGGGCAGAAAAGATCCCCACAACCGCTTGGTGCGGCTAGTGAGCTTTAGCGACGGAGATAGCACAGATAGAACCCGCCTCGCCGCCGGAATAGTTTCGTGGGTGATGCGCTCCACAATGCCGTAGCTCTCAGCGCTGAAGCCACGCCAGTCGTCGCAGATGTGGAAGTGGGGCGAGAGCGCGGGGACAAGTTTGCAACGATGGATGAATCCCGTACAGCGACCGTGAGCATGGCATTAGCGTGAACGCGAACGCCGGCATTTTTCATGAAAAGGATAAAGAGGAAACCTCGATTCAGGTGAGCAACAGTGGCACTAAGTAGCCACCGGCACTTCTTTTTTCGACCTCTTTGCGCACGTTGGATCAAAATTTATGGTTAAATAAACTGTTCGATCGAACCCGACGCCTACCCTATTTTCTTTCGTGGCGACTAACGCTACACACCGCCTCTGTGAGCCCTAAGCCTATCGTTGTACCCTCTCGTGCAGTGTCCAGGCAGTAGGTAAGGGGCGGCAGGTCGTGTTGTGTATGCTTCATCAGTACCGCCGATATGGGTGTAGGTTCTATCATGCTGGGTGCCTCGTTGAATATGTCATTACTCTCGTTCACCCTGCCACGGCCGTCAGCCGGGGTGTGAATGCGCCCAGAGGATTCCATGCGATGCAGTACCTCACTTTTCCACGGCACCTGCAGAAGTTGGCATGTTTTGGGAATGGCGATAAGTGTGTTTCGATGTGCTGTGCAGAAAATATCGTGGTGGTAGAGGCGACCCTCTGCTATAAACCTTTGCAGTAGTGGAATAGCCCCGTCGCCAGCAGGGTGGGCGCCAAGACAATGTAGACATAACAATGGAACAGGACCTGTATCGCTATACTCACACGTACCGGGGATTATGCAGTTAAAGAAGAACATCATCGTCGCAGATATGGGAGCAGTAAAGAACATCGTTGTTCTCAGTTTGAGCAACAAGGCCCGCTACCCCGAGGCGTACATCGAAAACAGCAAGTAAAACCCAGCCTGATTTCGTCGTTCAAAGTTTCGGGTGCTCGAGTGAGGGCCTGTAGAATTCCGGTAATTTCATTGTTACATTTGGGCTAAATGACTTGACTTTCCCATATTCAACGTCTCACGGGTGGTCGGGTGGTGACGCAGGCATCACGGCCACATCAATACCAGGAAACCGCGAAGGGCTGTTTGCGCGAAAAGTGCATCAATCAAGAACAACTGCCGCGCCTTTTGTCGGTAGTCGAGGCTCCGCAAGTGCCACTCGTGGCAAAAGCTTTGCTTGTTGAATCGCCGATGACCTTGAGTTTACGCGGATAGCATGCAGAACATGAGGCAGCTCGACATCCGGGGGCGGCAGAGGGTGGGTTTGCGGTGGTGTATGCCATCAAGATTTTCGCGCGTTTGCCAGGGGGCATGACATGGCAGGGAATGCATAGAAATACCACCATCTTCGCGTTTGGCAACAACACAAAGGTGAAAGGTGGTTTGACTGTTGTGCATATAACTACCGAGTAGCTTCCTCGGGACTTTCAAGCATCCGAAGGAGACGAACGCAATTTGGGAACTCAGCAGGGAGTGCGAGTTGGATGCGCCCCAGACAAAATTTATCAGGCGGGCCGCAATCCTGGCGACAATGATGGCGCATGCTGAGTGCGGGCGGTCCGAAGAATACTGTTCAGATTCAACCTTATGGTGTACGACGCGTGCAGCATATGCACTGTCGCAATATGCTTCAGGGATAGATTCTGCCACGACTTGTAGGCGGCGTCTTCACTTCGTTGATACTACGAGGATGGTTGCATTCTTGTGTTGGGCATTCTGGCAGTCTGCGTTTCGTTCACGCGACCTGATTCTTACCCAAGAAATGCAGCATATTGTCCCAGCAAACTAAACTTGACACCACGGGCGGTGCACAGCTTCTGAGAGCGGAGTACGTTTGGGCTGTATGTTGAGAAGTTGTGGGTTTTATGTTTCGGGGAGCTGTAGGAGCAGGGAGCGACGAATACCGCATCTGCGCGTGGCCCTCAACGAGGATTCACGAGCGTAATGGAAAAAGGTTTCGTTTGAGAAACTACTGGTTTTTTTTCAGATTTAATTACGTACCAGGTGCAAGAGGAGATGCGATGCGCGTATCTGCGAACCGGATGATGATCTCCCATGTGCACGTTCTCTCACCTGCACGTAGTTCATACCTTATTGACCCCACCCGGTCGGGCTAGCTGGATACGCACGGTCAGTGCTCGTGGAGTTACCACAGGCAAACAAAACCGATCGCTGCAGAAAAATATCGGCTGACCTTTTGAAACCATCCAGAAGAAAGGCCAGAAAAATCAAGTGTATCTAGATGGAAAACATCAAGAAAACGTACACAGCATCTGTGTTGGGGACAATTCATCAAGATACTTCATGACTACTCCTGGGCGACTTCATCACACTGCCTGACCCACGCAGCCCCGTGTTACATTGTTCTCTTAGAGCCTTTGTAAATTCTAGACTTGTTGTTGTAAAAAATGGAAGCAAAGCTTGCTCCACGTGAAGTGTAGAGCTCCACCCAATTTCTACCCAAAGCCTTGCACACCACCTGACCAGAGTAAAATATTCCTAAACCGATGATAGACCTTTAAACCCGGAGAATCCCTGGACAATACGTATCCGAATGTCAATACCCAGGACGTCAATATGTCCACACGGTCGATACCTGACCGAAAGATGTAAACACCCAACACTAAACTCGAAATTTTCTGTGCGACATCCGGCCTACCCTCGAATACTGCAGTATGATGGTACGCCTCGAGTGACCAAGCTCGGCTTAAGGCCAGCATATAGCCGTGCCACTCGAGCGAGGCAGGCATCCTAGTCAACGCGAAGTTTGAGATGCATAAAATACTGTGCTCGTCACAGACGGTGGAAGTCGGTGGTAACGAAAAAACACTGTAGATATTTCATTTTAGCAGAGACAACGTGTGTTCGATCCGATTTCGGACATGAAGGGTAGCTATTCACGATTCAGTCGGAATAATAATCGATCGGAGTGTTTTTTCAATCCTTGTTTCCGGCTGTGCATGAAACTTGGCTTATTAAGCGCATATCACACCTAAAATAGACGACCGGGATCGAACAATTATTTTCTAGGTGGGATTTTTATCGGAGCTTTCGGCACGGACCATGTTGTGGTCGTCGTTGTTAATCTTGCAAAAACCCATCGCCACAACGCAGTCCGTTGTCGCAGAACAGGCTCGAATGACCCTGCACTGGAGTAATCAGAAGAGATACCTCTGTAAAAAAAAACGTACAAATATACGTATTGACAGTGAACATTATAACTGAAGAACATCTACGCCTCAGACAGAGAAAACAAATATGGTCCGCGAACGTACAAGAAATATACATTACATACGGGTCGCCCCGGTAGACCAGTGGTCAGCTTCAAAGACCATTGGTATTGGTACCCAAGTTCAAATCCCACGTGGTGAGA
>JBBMHQ010134187.1:0-19614 GCA_037834295.1 Postelsia palmaeformis
TAGTAGTAGTAGTAGTAGTAGTAGTAGTAGTAGTAGTAGTAGTAGCGAGTATTGATGGGTTATTATTCGTTGGACTGTAAGTGCTGCCGTTAGTGTTGGATATCGTACCGAAACCTTCGACATATCGTTCGAAAAAAAAAAAAAACGAAAAAAGTTCGGTATTTCGATACTTGTTTCGATGATTCGATAAACGATAACGATACGACAAAACGATAAAAGGCCGAACGCCTCCCAGGGCGATAGGGGACAAAGCAACAAGCATCACTATAAACTGGTATACAAGTATATATATCAAGCCATGGGAGTAACACCATCAGATGGCCTGGCTGAAGTATTCAGTACCAGGTGTGTGTATGTACCTGGTACGCAAAATAATAGGAAACGAGCACTAAAAAAGGAGGTTAAGATTGATACGAAAATAGCGAAGTCGGCTGTCTTTCTACTGGAATCGGTGGGTAACGCGCCCCCCTTCTCGAGTAAAAAAAGCACTGGAAATTCGGGAGTCTTTTAACTAGAATTGGTGGACGACGCCCCCCCCTATCTAGTAAGAAACTCAGCCTGGGTCAGGCTTCTTATTTCTCGTCATGTCTCCAGTCTATCTTGTACGTTGATTCTAGTAAAAAAAGTACTGCGGTTGTTGTATTTGCCGACTTGCATATAGGGACTTTTGGTTGTATATACTTAAAATGCGACCAACAGCTGAGTTATACCTAATATTCACATGCGTGTAGTGGTTGGAGTACAGCAGTTCAGGATGCCTATACTAAGAAAACGAGTAATTAGAATGGCAGGCTGAGAATACCAAAAAACATTGAAATTCGGGATTTGCTACTATCCAATAAAATCAGTATAATAACGCATCCATTCTCACGGCATGAACCTATCATAATATCCTGGGCAAGCTTTCCTGTTTCTTATTGTGTGTTTGCGCTTTGAATACCAATGAAATATAACAGCAGTACTGCGATGGGTTCATAGAGGTGTCATCATTTATATATATATATATATATATGTAAGTGTAACTATTTAATAGTTACACGGCGTGGGGCGGAGAGGGAATACGGCTACATTACAGAGGAAGCAGGCGGGCGGTGTGGGAGGACCCTCCTATAGGTACGACTTTGAGCAGTATTGGGCAGCTGCACACCGCACGACCTTCTGGGCGTTAACCCATCAACTTGAACAGCGAACTCTGTTACTCGGCGTGTTTAAAAAACAAAGGAGAGCAGATAACTGAGCTGTTGAAGCAGCAAGCACCAGGGTGGTAGGTGCAGGGAAGTGGCAGCAGTCACAGGGGAAATAGGGAAGGGCGGGTAGAAATGGTTGCAGTACAGATATTCATGAAGGGGTTCACGCTCAACTTTGATTTTGTTTCGACATGTACACAGGTCTGACTGAGAAGTATATTTAGTGATGCGGAGTCTGCCACGCGCAGCAAAACATTGTATGCCCGGATATATGCCCAAATGCCATAGAACAAATTTGTACTATTTTCATGTCGGCGACTTCCTACCCAGACAGTGCCAGTCCTCAACTAATCCACACCCGAGAGCAGCTTCGTACTGCTGTCTATCATATGGTCTTCTTCCTTTCTATATCAACCCTTCCCGGCATGTCCTCCCAGTTCAACCAACTGAGCCCGTCGTCAACTCTATGAATGACCCTCTTTCCCATCCCCTCTTTTGAACGATTCAGTACCTCTCCACGAACTCCAGACTCATTCCGATAAAAATCCTTCACATATTTTCAGGACCGTGGTCATCCGAAAACGTTTCCCTAAAAAAGTCGAGGATTCGTATAAGGGTTTCCAAACCCCGCGCATTTTAAAAGGTCTTCCAGGTTTTCCCGTTCCTTTTCGGTTTCCAACAAGCACTTACGTGTGGGCAATAACGTGTTGGCGTATTGTTTTCCTCCGATAAATATCGCTGTTTGTTACGAAAAGGCCCCGTATCTTAGTGCGGCCATCTTGATACAATTTTTACAATTTTCGCGAATCTCAACGTTCTTGGAAACATATTCTCCGACAACAACGACCCGAAACCTGATGGTGTTGTCCTTTCGGATTGTCAGCAAGACATTTTTGTTCCGCCGAAAGTATGTTTTTTTGGGGAGGCAAGGAGAAAAAAAACAAAAACAGGTTTGAAACCAACGTGGAGCGAAGGGGGTTTTGTCAGACGATCACCGAAAAATGGCCCTTCCAACATTTTCCGGGTGAGGTCGTGCATGCTGAGGGTCGTGATTATTAGAGAGGTTTTCCACCAGAATTTCCAATTTTTGGAAAGTGCAGAAGTTTGTATCAAGACACGGAGGCGATCAGTCACTTTTTATGCAATTTAAAAGTTGACAAACTATCAGGAAACTACATTTTCACATACAAACCCAGAGTAGCAAAACAATTCTGGAAAATCTGAAACATCTGGAGAATACTAAAAATTAGGCAAACACATACCCGTCACAAATCTGGAAATTCGGGGGGGTAGGGGGGGGGTGTACTCGATAGGAGATATGTATGACTTCACCGAAAAACCTTCGTGCGATCATCCCTCCATGATTGCCTGGCAGAATCCCCTTCTTCTTCGTTGGTTTCAAACTTGAGATTTCTCTTTCTTTAATCCTTGCCTTGCCAAAACAATGTTGCGCACTCGCCTGGATGAGTTCGGATCTTCCCCCCTCGGGCAAATTAAGGGAGGGGGCATCGAAGCGGAAATACGCTAGCCAGTCCACCACGGCGCAACGATGCCTGGCTTGCACGTCCGAGGACAGAGCAAGCGAATTAAGTTCTTCCAAAGTTGCCGTCGTGTGGCAGTACACCACCACCGCCGAGGCTGTCTCATTCCCCCCCTTCCCCTCTCCTCCTCCTTCTCCTCCTCCTCCACTTCCTCTTTCTTCTCCCCCTCCCAAGGCTACGCGCCTCTTGCCCCAGTCGGGCGTCACCCAATCGCAGCCCATCTCCTCCGCGAACACCCACGAAGCCAAAAGCTTCATAGTGGAACTCCCCAAGCCGTCGTCGACCGGATTTGCGTGCACGAGGCAAGGCGAACCCGCACGTCTTAGCTGCGCGGCAGTCTCTCTCCACAGGTCCACAAACCGCAACCGCTGGTGCTGCTGGCCTGGCGGAATCGTGTCAACAAACTGGGACCAGACCGCCACGCAATCTTTCAGGGTCCATGATGATATCGACGATGATGATGATGAGGATAATGATGATGATGATGATGATGATGATGATGATGATGATGATGATGAAGTTGATTGTGGTGGCAGACCGGGGAAGGGGGCTCCCCCGGTCCCGAAGTCTCGGCACGCCTCCAGAGGGGTCACTACTACTACTACTGGCAGATTGTTCGATTGTTGATATTCATCGGCGGCAACAAAAAGCGCGGAAAAGGACCTAATAACGATGATGATGATGATGATGATGATGATGATGATGATAGCAGTGTCTCCTAGTGAACACTCCCACTGTCGTGACAGCCTAGGATGCCTCGTCTTGAACGATGGCGTGTGTCCCGCCGGGCTGTGCACCACACTGCTTGTGTGGACATACCTTACTGCGTTGCCGTCCAAGAAACCGATGCAGCAAAATAGATAAAAAGGGCCACGAACACAAGAAAATAACTTGATGAGACACTAAGCCTCCCTTCGAGGGGGGGGGGGTATTGAGCATGAACATGAGAGTCGTTCTCAATGGCGAGTGCCACACTAAAAATATTAGAGTAGTCTTTGCTTCAAGCTTGCTCAAGCGGGGGGGTATTGAACGATAGAAGTACGAGCATGTTAAAAACAATACCAGACTAGTAATACGGTAGAAAAGGCACCCTTATTTGCACCGCCGCGTTTATGTCACCTGGACGAGTGTCTCTGTATCGCGCTCAAAACTGGACGCAAAAAAAATAGTTTGTTATCGCCGAGTAAGAACCAATCCCCTGTAGGTGAAGATGGCGAAAACAAACAAAACAAAAGCTTGAAAACTGTAGAAACGCCCACGAAATCATGGTATTACTCGGCCGAGTCGCTCTCGTCGAAAGGGAGATATAGGACCAAACAGCGGCACCCCACCTGGATCACCAGTCACGGTACACAGCCGATTGAGCCGATGACAGCATTTTGAGTAACGGGATGTGTAGAAGACCCTTTTCAGCAGTTCTTGTAGTCAACGTTTTGTCGCAGCGACAAGCCGTCGGTGGACGTTGCTGTAAAAAGTCATCACTACTACTGAGGAACTGGAGCGCTTGCACTCGCCCCCGTTCATCCTTTTCGACCGCACCTAAACGTACAAGTTCATCGTTTTTTACGCTGTCATTGCTCCATCGAATGTCACATTCAATCCAACATAAATCTTCTGCATCATCAGTGTTCCGAGCTTGTACAACCCGACTCTGCGTTAACTTCTTAAGCCCTCGAGGGTCAGTCATCGGAGTGTGTATTCGATACACTAATAATGGGTTATGCGCCTCGGTTCGCGCTAGCGCTCTGCACTGGGAGAACAACGAGACTGCATTGCCAGCTAGCGACTCCCTGTGTACCCTTCGGTGAGCCACGTTTGTAGCGTCTACTGGATTTGTCAGTAACCACTTCTCCAGCAACCACCGATCCGAACCACCAATTTTTCTCGTCAACGCTTCGAGAGATCACTTCATCTTCGCCTCCTTGGCCAACCAAGGCCTGGGCCAAGAAGCACGACTTTTCGTCGACCCGGAGCGAGAGCGACAGCTGAGGAGTTTAGGCGCAACAGCTCTGCATTCCTTCCAGCGGTCCGACACAGCTCAGTGCCGATGAGTTTAGAGGCCCGACAAAGGCTCGGGTGCGCTATGTTCAGTGGCGTGACGCAGCTCGGATGCCGTAATTTCAGACACTCGACTCCGACTCTGGAGTTTCTGCTTAGCGCTGGCGCTACTATTACGGGGCACCATACTGTAGTTAATAGGACCAACTATTGTGAGTAAAAATAGGTAAACATATAGGTTTTTGTGTGTACCGTAGGTCATGTTAACTATGCTTCCCCCCGTCATACCTACATACGGCAGTTCAATTTGGTCGTTCTAGCACCTCGATGGTTGAGCTCGGTATCGTGATTTATCTAGCCCAAGTCCGGCTCGAGCCCACGATATTGGCGCTGACTCTGTCACGCACGGTAGATCTAATGTGTTTGTTCCAGGGTCCCGAGATGACAGCTCGGTTCCGTGATTGTGGCCGCCCGTCACGATTCCGACTCAGGCGCGTGATTACATCGCTGGCACTGATGCACGCGGTAGTTCAGAGTGACCTTTTTCAGCGGCCCGACGCAGCTCAGTTCCGTGGTTGCGGCGACCCGACTCCGACTCGAACGCGCAATGTGTTTCAGCCACCTTACACAGACTCGATTTTGTGTACTGATACGGGGAGACATAGTGAATAGGACCAAGCATGCATATAGCTAAAAACGAAACATCTATTTCGGAGGACGATAGTAAATAGGACCTTCGGTACACATTAAAACCTAGGTATTTACTTTTTTTTACTCACAATATTCGGTCCGATAAACTATGCTCCTCCGTAATAAGTTTTAGTGTCACCGTGGGTTCTATTCAATATGGTCCCCCCATAGTGGCCCTCCTAATGACTACAAGGACGAGGAAATGGTACGTCACGAGAAGAAGCCGAGCCTGGCTCCGGACCACTGCATATATATGTATGTGCATGTTTTAACCTTCGATCGTGGCGGCCGATTTCGTGGTTGTCGTAAACGGAAATAAACGGCACAGAATGAGCTATCATTAGCTGCACACTGATTGATATCGCTTGACCCTCTACTCTGTTTTCGAATGGAGCTGCGGTACTCCCACAGTTTTATATAGGGCAAAGTAGGGGGAAGATGCGAACACACATAGTGCGTTCGGTCCTACCCTCTTTCAAAGGCAGAAGTAAAACTTTCGACACATCAATATGCTTTAATTACCATGGGGCCCCGCCAAAACTCTGTTGTTCCAAAGAAAGGTGCGGTACCATCCGCACAGCCATCACACAGACCCGGCATACCTGCGTTGCGAAAACTATTTTTTTAATTGGTCGCTCAAGATACAGGATAGAAGTTCAATGGAATCCGCACAACATACCGATGGACGAGCACCTGCACGATTGTCAATTGGCTCTAAAGCGAGAGGCTGAGAGGAGAAACTGTACATACATGGTTGTATGTACTGAAGCAGCCGCGTGCAAGGTGTAGACGAGTGGTCTGCTATTGTTTTTGTTACCCCCAAGCACTAAAGATCGGTAGCCATCACACGACTATACTGTAGTGTTCGTTTTCAAAGTAGTGTGTGTGTCCGAAAGATGCTGTTGATCACTAGTCATGATCGGCACTCTAGTTTAGTGTTAAGTTTCCACTATTTCACACCATTTTGATAGTGCTGATTGGTGATCTTTAGCCACAGCAATTATCATCTTCTCATCCAAATTTAAGACTGCTGTAGTTTCAACGAGCCCACTTCATTAAGTGCTGGTCATCGCCAAGCATGATCAGTGTTTGAGTTCACCGTCGAACAGATTGCAAATACGCACGGTAGTTCTGGTGATCATTGGCCATGATCGGCGTTTCAGTCGCGTTTCTATCAATTCCATATAATATTGCGTATTATCCATAATAGCTAATGACATTACTAAGGTGACCTGTTAAGTACCAGGGCAAGGACAGACTGGGTATTTTTACTTCAACATTGTTCACATGTTGACTATAAAGTAGCAACAATACACCTACTGCCTGGCAAAAACGATAAATTTTGCGTCCTTTAATTCGTATTTTTGCTTACTATTTGTGCCGGGATGGGAGAGTTAGTCAACGTTTTTTGTCCGTTTAAATGCTGACGCGTCATTCATTTTTTTGTTTCTTTGTTTCATCATTAGTTTCATCTTCCAGCCTAGTTCGTAGGAGGTGTTTCCTTCGACGCCCTTCTGGATAAGCCGTGGTCACAGGTGTCTCCCCTTGTCCCCCCCGGTGCGTGCCTTCGTTTTTTATCGCACATAGGGTTCAGCATTCCCACTGCTTGTCGATTTTCATCGAATTTAAGCTAACTCACGCTCTCGCGCTTTCCCCTAGTCAATTTATTCTATGGAAGAAAAAAGCCCTGAGCATGCACTCGGTGAGACTTGAACCCACGGAACTGATCTTGATAGGCGCGCGTACCACCTATGATTTCACCGGGGACGCCGGCCGATAGGCACCAATAATGTGCATCATTATTAGTAGAACGTCGGTCGTACGGAGTAGAGAACCACTTGCCGTGAGCTCACAGACACGGACAGCAGCAGTATGTGAGATATCACGTTGATCGTTACGAATTGAGATTCAGTTGACACAGCGCGACACCAGCGACAACAGCGAAAGAAGACACAAGGTTGAAGCGTCAACAAATCAGGTAGCATGCTGTTTGTTTGAGATATGTGATCATTTTCACTTGGCGACTTTAACGCAGGGAAAGTGCTTAGAGGTGGGCAGTTTCATCGCCTATTAAGTCAAAGGCACCTCCTTAAGGCGATCAGCGAATTCAGGGCCTAAAATTGAGAAGTCTAGAAATTGGACAACGAAAGTGTCAGGGGCTCTGTCGGTCGTCTTAGTTGTTATTTCTACGTGAATGGCGGAGTTACATAGCCCAATCCTTTATCTTCTATCTTTGGTTGAGTTGGGATAGGACCCTTTATAAATAATAGCTCTACGATGTGCCTGGTATTGATTATAGACCCATGACACTGAGCTGGTATGACCTGTGTTAATGGAAACGCCATTTTCCCGTTTCAAGTCCGAATCTCAAAAATACCCACCAGAATGTTTCAGGTGCAGCTTTCTATGAGCACGATACTTCAAACTGAAAATTCCAAACGTTTGAAAACCCGCGAAATGTACAGTTCTGGGGGCGATATTGGGCCAAGATCGCCTCATAAAATCTTCGGCGGAGTTTTTGTTCGAAGCAGCGAGATTCCGAGTCGTCCACAGACATCGATCGACAAAACCGACGGTCCCGTTGTGTATCCTCAGTGGAGTGCGCTCGTGAGGGGTTCCGACCTACTCTAGTGTCACCTTGCTCGAACAATGGCTGATTATATATGTTGGGCGCTGGCCAGGCGTATGACTGTAAGACATTTGGCCGCTGGCGTGCACGAAACATATGCCCAAACATTCCCCACCCGTCTGGTTCAGCAAAAAATAGTATTTTTCCAGGTTTGAGAGAAGAGCGTGGATCCACCTGATATATTCGAGGCCCTCGTCTACACTCACTGGCCTTGCCCAAGCGGTTTGGCCATGTACTGAGTATATATTGAGATCGAAGGTCTATTGTCGCTGGTTCTCATCACCGTGTTGACAATTTTCCAACTAAGAACTGCGCCGCCTGTAGCTCTTCGAAAAAACGAAGGAAAAATCAAACATTAGGTTCCTTTTTCCCCACAGCTGCGGTACGAGAATATCCTCCGCTGTTTCATGAAAGGAATGTTTTGAAAGAACCTTCGAAAAAGCGGCGTTCCCATTGACTAAGATATGAACCCCTGTTTTCAGGACATATTTGGATTATGTTATGTATTTTGTGTCGGCTAGTAATCCATTGCCGCTGACAAGTTGCACAGTTTGAGACACCTTTCGAGTCAAATTTCACTGCACAAGACTTACGGTTTTGTGTTACATCACCTGTGTGATAGAAGTGTTCGTACCGTTTCCAAAAAGCGATGATGATCGTTAACCTTCAGAAATGTGTGTATCGCTTCAAACAAGCGCCGGTGATTGTTAGCCATGATTATCCCTTTATTCATGTTTTACATCGCTCTGAGCCCTTCATCATGTTTGAATTTGCGACCTGCCTAGAGGGGGGGTGTTGAGAAATGGGCAGTACACAGCCTATTATAGAGTGAATGATTCGTAAGTTGCGGTTAAAAATGCTTTCATCGCATTTTGTGACGGGATATGCAGAGGGCCCTTCAGCAGTAGTTATTGTAGTCGGAGAGTTGCAGCAGCAAGCCGTCGACAGGCGTTGCTGTACGGAGCTGTCAAGCTTAAGGAACTGGTGCACTTGCGCTCGCCCCACGATCACTCTTTTCAGCTGCGTCTGAATGTCTTATACCGTAAACTTTTGTTGGCCCAACCATCACGCCTATTTTACATCATCGTGGATGCCCGAGGTCACCCAACAACAGCTCTGCGTTTGCCTCTTCTTGAGAACCTTGCCTGTAAAGATATCTGACGAGTATTAATGGGTTGTATTCTCCATTTATTTTATCAGTAAAGGCTTGCTCATAATAGTTCTTCTTGTCAGCAGTCCTGTACTGTTGTAGCTCCGAGATGTTGCCAAGCATGAAGAGTCAGTTGAGGTATATTATGATGTTTTCGAATATGGTGCATATGATTTCAAACTCTCCGAGACTATACCGTAGCGTTTTTCAGGTGCAGCCTCATCACGCAAGCGTGTGTTCTACTGGGCAGTTCGTATCGCCACCTGTGGCACCCCTTTAATGCACCCCTGCGCGGGTAGGGGGGTGCACGTGGAGACGCATACCGCCTCGAGCCTGGGGGGCGCCGACAATGTTCTCGAGGGTCGCCCTCATCCAAGGATATATCTCTTCACCTGAAGCAAGGCCTTCAAGAACATATCTATACTTGAAAGTATACACGAATATAGGCCGATTAGCAATCTGACCCGGTGGTGCCCATATATATGTTGAAGCACTTTGGGACGCCGAGGGAACAACCAGAACAATGGAACCACTTACTTCTTGAGCCTGTTGTAACCTATCCGTGTACGCGCAGAATAGGGCGCCCAGCAAGCAGCCCGGGTAGGACTATATGTTACAAAGGTGCCGCATGTGCGCACGACTCTTTGGTTTGTAACTCCAATACCCACTATGTACCATCCCCGATCAATCACACAGTTACAGTTCGTTGCCGATCCTGAAACCGTATTATCGTCAACCCTCCCCTGTTAAGTTCCAAAAGCCGAAGAGGGTCGACTCTCTCAGGACTTCGGGAGAGAAAATTGAGGTGTTCTACGATAGAAGCTCACCCAACGTTTTCTGAGACTCTTATGTCCGCCCAAGGTATATCGTGGAAATCAACGGGGGCAGAAATACATGTATACGGCTGATGATGCTCGCTATGTGTCGATGTGTGGGGCGCGCAACTCTAACACTTAGATACAGGTGTCCCCACGATACGTGGTACTGCTGCATATCTTCTTCGACTGGCGCCCTTCACGGCTCGGGAAGATTTTGTTTTCACAAAATTGATACTGCTGTAGTACCTCTCTATCGTAGAACACCTCAATTGTGCAATTGCGTCAATGGGGGGGGAGTCGTTGCTCATGGACTACCCTGGGCTGGATAGTCGATCGATATTTTACCCCTACGGTATACTTCAGTAGGCAACACGTCTACATTCAATGTCGTCGAGGACACAGGTTCGAATCTCACTCCAAACGTTTCTTTTTACAGAACTTCTCGCGCGTGCGTCCCCAAAAACATATCTCCCTGGTCCCCAATGTGTTGAAACGAAGCGGGTAGGTCAGAGGACGGTCGCATACACGGTACCGAAGTCCCGAATATCCCATCGTTCAGAAGGGGAGAGAGTTTTTGTAAGGGTTACCCTGGGCTAGGCAATCGGTGGACCTTTTTACTCCCATAGCACCTTCACAGCAGTGCCCTCTTATAACACTAGGTAGGATGCAAGGGGCCGCGTGCACGGCACGAGCACAGCACGATTTTTCCCGTGCTGTTCGGCGCTAGCGCTGCTGAATTTTTCGTAGACGGCTGCCGACACGAAAAAAACAAAGCTATGACTGTTTCGGCCTCCATCTAGATTCTTTATAAAAAAAAAAACGGATGGGTGGGGTAAACATCTAAGCATATCCCTGGTACAGTGCAGCACCGTACAGTACGGTACCACCTATTGCGGGGGACCATTGTGGACAGGACCAAGCATTTTGTTGGTAGAATAGGTATATATAGACCATGAGTTAACGAGGCCTAATATTGTTATTAATAGTAAAAATAGGTAACTATATCGGCTTTTGTGTGCACCATAGGCCCTACTCACTATGATTCCCTGTAAAATAAGAGTGTCGTACAAATAAATGAAAGTTTTTGGGCGGTGGTATTTAACAGTCCTTCATTAACATTAGAGAAACTCCCATCAGTTCAGGCATAAACTCGGCAAACATGTCTTTCTATCGAAAACAGTAGCACCCGTCGCCACCTGCATCGTCATCAAGGAGAGGTGCACCTGCGCCGCCGTCAGTGGGGGGCGTGTCGGTTGTGAACACATACAGTAGCACATACATATATTGATTACGGTACTCCTCTATTCACAGTGCGTTACCGCAGTACCTGGTATTGTTTATGGCATTGTGTCATTGCCAGATACATACTACACTGCTGTCATGTATATAGGGCGTAACGCTGCGAAAGGAACGCCGAGGGCACCTTTTTGTTGGTCTTCAGAAACTTCGGATTGCAGTTAGTTTAATTTTATCTTGTGATATTATGAAGCATGAAGAAGTTATAAGGTTGTGACCTCAGCGCGTGTACTCCTCTTCTTTTATCGGTTATCATGGTGTTATGAGCAGCACACGGCCACCCATTAATCAGCAGGTAGCCGGGCGCTCGCCAGCTCGGCCACCAGATAGACAAATGTCGAAAGGCAGGAATGATGGTCCGGCGTAATCAGCAATAATAATAGGTACCCACTCACGTGTCGCTAGTTGTTGGCGAAACTCGAGGGTAAATTTACCGAGCATATATCTTGAACCAGGCGCACGACGATAACGTTTGGGCAGATATTATACCACGGAGGCGGAGATATCCGTGAGCGCGGGAGCCTTTTGCTCAGGACACCGTTCAGGGTTGGCTGTATGCTCAGGACACCGTTCAGGGTTGGCTGTATGTACTTTCCACCCGTCGAGCTTGCGAAGTAGAATTACTGTGCAGTGGTGATGACTACGAATGTACGAAGTATGAAAAGCATACTGAGTATGTATTGAAAGGACAGCACGCTAAATTTCTACTAATACTTCGAAGTATATCCGTATCAAAAATGGAAAACAAATCAGAGCGTAATCAGAGCGTTGGGATTTCTGTATTTTTTTACACAACAAGTAGTCCATACCTCCTGTGTGCCAAGACATGCAAGAGCATCGATGACTAGACTTATATTCTTCGCTTTGAGCAACACATAATAATTTGGTTGACTCCGAGATCAGTTTTACTCGGAAAAGAGGTGCAAGGGTTTCACCTGCGTCTCTTCTTTCAACTTACGACTCCCCCCGGATTTCACGCCACCCACATTCCGAAGAGGAACCTTGTATATATACAAATCGATAATATGCTGAAAAATCTTGTTCCACATCTTCTTTTCTTGTGTTGAGTGCACAGCACCCCCCCCCCCTGCCCCCATGTCTGGATCTCAAAACACTCAGGTCGTCGCTCGTTTTTTTTCTCGTTCTTCTGGCATACCTGGCAGCTTCTTCCGCAGGAATGGTATTATTGGAGTTATAGATCACAAGATGCACCGCGCAATAATGGGTATCGCCGGCGAAGCCGAGAAGTGGTCGACCCGTACTACCAGCGAGAGCAGCACGTCGTGGCTGAAAGTATCTCCCTCCGGCCGGGAGACGCTCATGATTACCCCCCGCAGGGACAGCACCACCAGGTCCTTAATTATTGAGCTCTTCTCTATCCACAGAAAAAGCAGGTTTGAAAAATATTGTATAGCAATCTGTCTTTAAACATAAACAACGTTTTGTTGGAGTATTATTAGTAGCGCGAAAAGAGTCTTGAAATTTAGGTACAGAATGGTGTGCATTAAATATTCACCCCAACCGAGCAATGAGCCAAGGCCATGGTGGCCTAGACACCGGGAAGGGCGTTGAAATCGCGGAGGGGCGCCAATAATTTTCTATGTTCGTTTTTTGCACAGGACGGGAAAAGGTTGCCAAGAACACCTACTACTGCAGAAACAAATAAGGTGTTTTCGGAACAGGCCGGTCTAATCGAGCCTTCCGAAAACTAGGTTGTTCATTGATTAGCATTCATTAGCACCTCTCCCTATACCGCTGTCGAGGAAACGAGCGATGAAACACGATCGCACCCCGGTGCAATTTTAACGATGTCTGAAAGTAGGATACTGTTAGAAAAAAACGAATTATCGAAAATAAAGGTATTCCAAGGCGCAAGTATGCGGGATTCCAACGGTGTGTTAGTGTGTGCTACCAGGTCTAGTGGTGTTAACTGGTACTGTGGTATGAAATAGTCATCACCAGGTACCAGGATATACCCCACACAGTGGCAAGCCCGTAAAGTATAGCAGCCCAATACATTTGCAGCTCCGTTCGTGAACCCCGTATTGTTGGCAACCCCAGAATCAAAGTATCGTATGGTTGGAATAAGAGCTGCGCATTTTGTCAGCAGGCAAGTGGAATAATACCAATGTAGATATATGTAATCCCGTTGAAGGACAACCCTATCTATGCATCTGTAACCCCCCTGAGACAATCCACCCACACATTGCAATCCATTCTTCTACAGCTATGAATTGCAGGTGATACTCGTAGCTGTGTTCATCTATGCGCTTTATCCGTGGAATCGTTGGTGGCAGGGCTGCGCGAACATCTCTTTGGTGTCAACGTCGATTCTCTATTCGGAATGAAGCATGATATCTTCTCCTGAAATAATAAAAATAAATGTACGCAGTCTACTCGAACTCAAGGTCACCAATTCACTACGTATGTGTGTTCATTTTATGTAACATGGACTCGATCCACCCATAATATCCTTCTATATCTGGTGCAGTACGTGTATTTAAAGGTAATGAAAATGGCCTGCTGTGATGATAGCCGAGACGTAATCGCTTGGATTGCCCGGTTACGTGCTTCTCTCAGAAGAAAGATGTCCGTGACGCTCAAATGGCGCTTTCAGGCCGACTGGGAGATAGATGGAGAAAAGCACAGTCACTCGTGGGATGACCAGAAACGACTCGAGAGTGAAACCCCCTCCGCGATCAGTTAGTTGACCCAGCAATGGATGAGCAAGCAGCTATCTAGCAGTCTGCCACGTCTATTCCCGCCCGGTATACCCTGCAAGTGGTGCGCAGGTTTGCCTGAGAGCCTGCAGGACTACAGTATATTCGAACACAAGCAAAGTCCCGTCAGCTAATCGACTAGGAATAGAATATGCCAGCAATAGTTTAAAGGTACTACAGGGGGTGGGACTTGGCACATGCGGTCGGCCTGTGTGTCGGATATCGGCGATCGTACCGTGAACAAGAGCTTCAATGCCCTCAAAAAGTTACGTGAGTCAAGCTGTTGCACTAGTAGTGCATACAACAGTAAAAAAAGCGCCTCAAAAGCTCGAGAAGGCTCAGGAGTATGTGTTCGAAAGTGAAAATACCGGATATGGCATATCTGTGAGGCCGGATTTTCCCCCAAATCATAACCACGTATATCCTCAGGTACCAGGGGCGAAGGTGTTTCGTTTTTACAGTATTAATAGTAGTCGCGATGGAGAACCAAAAGTAAGCTCTTAAGAATAAGAAAGATTCACCTCCCGATAATGTTCTGTATGTAGTGCATACTTCATTCCACGATGATCGAGCATCTATGAGTTGCCTGGCGTACACCATGCGGCATCGAGAAATGCCGAACATCACAAATAATGTCAGTACACCGCAGTTAGTACTGACGAATGGCCCACGAGTTATTCTCATACACCAGAGGTAGGTTGGTTTTTCTTTCAATTCTCAACATCAAGCTGAACATCACCACAGTCTACAGTTACTGTAGTACATTTCTCGGCCATAGGGTTTCCTTACTGCTGTACCTCCCCCGGCCCGAGCCCACGTCGGGAAGTCACCGCGGCAAACCACGTCGAACCAAGCACCTTGACTGGCAAGAGGCACATCGTGGAAGAACGCCCTCAAATATCACAGCACTGGTTCTCTCACAAGAAAGCAGGCCACAAAAGGAGCGCCAAGAGAGTTCGGAAATATCACACGGGTATTGGACAGATCATCGATCCCTGTAGATTCCTCGGGGAGGATCAATCCCTGCTGTGTTTAATCTAAATTTACGCCGTCGGAAGGGAGCTCTAAAATCTGCATATTAATAGTCTTACACAGCAGTTTCCTGAAATAAACATGGACTATGTCAGACACAGATCCTGCGGAACATGTCATAACGGCAGGTTCAGGTGTAAAATATCAAACTATAAAACAGGGCAATCGTTGCCCGGCTGTTCCCTAGGTGTCACCATTGAGTATTTTCGTAGCTTTGTTAAATGTGCTGTTGTATGATACAGCAGGGAGGAGAGTAGATCCGTCGAACAAGGATACGATGGTTACGAGCGAACGATCGACGGTCGCCACTTTTTCTGTACAGATATTCGAAATGCCCCACGTACAAAAAGCAGCCTAACACAGAGGGGGGGGGGACATCAATAGCCGTTCGAACGATGATGCTGTGGCGCGGTATTGGAAGAATCAAGGCACATGATCACCGTTATAAGCGTAGAAAATCGCGGCTTCTAATCTACGCGGGGTTGTTTATCTTTACCCCTCCCCGGGCAGCAGGACCCCTACCGCCACGTAACGCAACCCAACCTAACCAACAATTGTGTCGCAATATTGCTACACCATCCCCAATGCCGATACACAGAGGCAGATAGGGCAGAACGAATCCGAGCACAAATGCGCTGCATCTATATTACACGCGGCCGTTTTCCCTTGCCCTCCCGGACACAAGGGCCCCTGATGGTTGGGGTCGCAGCCGCGTTCACGGGAGACCCTGGGCCCTAAGTCGAAACATCGTCATTTGCACCAACCGGTGAAGTCTTCGGCTTCTCGCTCTTGACCCCAACTGAAATCGCGCTCGCGGACGGAAGCGCGCGTGCGATCGAAACGGCTCTCGTGAATGAACCTGCGCTTGCGGGCAACCCCACCGTGCCCTGTTAACCAAACCAACGCTCGCACTTGCGCTCTGATACGCGGGTAACGTGCGCACGCGCGAGCTGTTATAATGGCAAAACAGAGCAGTGGAGAGAAAGGCGTCCGCCCTCTGTTTCTGCTTGTAGAAACAATATTCGAAATGTCACTCTGATCCGACAGGTTAAAAACAAATGAACGGTCGCAACTGTAGAACCCCAACGAGTTGGTGGTGTCCGTCACGGCAGGAGGCCGGCAAGCCTCTCCATTACAGTCGAAGTATTCTCGGCAACCCGCCCAGGACATGGCCATACGCCAAGCCAGGAGCTGCCTCGACGATGAGACACCAGGGTATATCGTTTGTCGACGCCTCCTGCAAGACCTGATACAGCAAATAGAGGCCAAGAGACAAGTAGTCAAGCCAAAATTGTCGGAGCCGTACGAGGGTCTACAAATATCGTTCGTACGAATGCCACTGTAGCAGTAATCATCATAATGTCGGTGGATTAGTGGGCGCATTATTAATAGTATGCTGCTGCAGTACTGCTGTACTGTAGTACTGCTGTACTGTAGTACTGCTGTACTGCTGTACTGGTGAACTGCTGGGGGTGTGAGTGGTTCGGGTGGATAGGTGGGCTACTCTTTCATAGCGTCGAGGCATAGGCGGGTGGGCAGCGAACACAACCCAAAGCATGAGTAAGCAGCAGAACGTCGGTGGCGTGGGTATTCACATTTGCCGGCCGCGCTGGCGTGGCAGCTGTCGTATCACTAGTTGTGTGGCAATTTGCATTGCAACGTTGGTGAGTTGATGGACTGATTAGCTAAACATATAATGTGCTGGGGGTGTGGGTGATTTGGGTGGACAGGCGGATTCGTTCCGCTACATAGCGTTGCAGCATGAGGCCGGTGGTCAGCAAACACAACCCAGAGCCTTGAGCATGCATCGGGACGTCGGGGTTGTGAGTATATGCGCATACGACCCCGCTGGCATGGTAGCGGTCACATCACTACGACAGCAGTAAGCATCGGAACGTCGGTGGGTTCGTGGGCGGATAAGTTCAAAATAAAACGTCTGTTTTTACGAAGGCCATAGTAAATAGGACCGAATATTGTTGGTAAAAATAGCAAAATGTGTAAGTTTTTGGCGTGTATGGTAGGTCCTATTTTTTTAGCCCCCGTAATAGATTTTTTTCTATGCTGTTCAATTTCGAGCTTCAGGCTCATAGTCTCTAATTTCAAGATGTTATCCACGATAGCAAGCAGCAGCAGAACGATCGATGACTGGAATGGTGACACAGCTGGATAACGACGTTGCTTCGCACCCGACGCGCGGTCGGTGGGTGGCGCGTCTCTCCGTGGCCAGACTACGGCCGGTTGGCGCGGGCTCGGGCCTAGAGACGAAGAGAAGCGCACCCAGCGCGCACCTCTTCGTGGATACGCACTATTGTAGTATACTTCATCAGCAGCAGTCAGTCACCACAACAACTGGAACAAAATACGAGGACAGGTTTACTCTACGTAGCGCACTCGAAACATCTCCTCGCCACCAGACGAAAGACGGTCAGGGTGGGCTCGGACGCTTGGGCCCTACGCGCAGTGTCGTGCACCCAATGCGTCTTTTCGCGACGCCAGACCACAATAGCAGCAGTTGGTCTCGGCGTTGCTCGAATCTCTGCACGCATCTATGACTGATTCAACTTGCGCACTCCACAGCTGAATGCGATCGAGTCAAAATCTGAAGCTCAGTACATGAAACGCATAGGAAGCAGCCTTACACCCTCGTCTGCAAAAAATGGCGGCGAGATACTCAAAATGCGACATTGAACTGGGGATGTTTGAGTGGAGAGGTAGGTTGTTTTTCTGCCACATAGCGTTAAAGCAAAGACAGGTGGGCAAGGTTCTACACTATAAGGATCTTGGCGTGGCTAACCCGCGCGCAGCGAGGGTCACAACAGGGCGAAAGCAAGAGGCAAAAAATACGTATTGACGCTGCGTGGCCGACTGGACTGCAGGTATTGAGGCTGTGACTCATAACCACAAAATACTAGTTCCACGTAAGCATAATGACACACGGTCTGGTTGCAGATAGTGTGGTAACAAGGACGGGTGATCCACGGGGGCTAGACACCCATGGTTGGAAGACGAAAGCAACAGCGCAACACTGCTGTGAACCCCCCGCGACGGGTGTTGACTAGGATTACGGCTACACCAGTGACGGTTATACGGGGGGTTTGGCACACCTTCCCGCAGTCGCAGCCCTCTTCCGGCCCGCCCGTAGCAAGGGTAAAAACAGGGCGAAAGAAAGAGTCAAATCCGAACAATAGGCGCAGGATGCAGGCTAATATACCACAGCAGTACTGCAGGTACTGAGGTTGCGCTTCAGAACCACAAAATACTAGTTCCACGCAAGCGTAATGACACACGGTCCAGTTGTAGAGAGTGTGAAACAAAGGAGGGAGATTCACTGGGGCTCGACAACTATGGTTGACGGGCGAGAGCAACAGCGCAACACTACTGTTCCCCTCGCAACAATTGTTGACTGGGATTACGACTTTACGGGGCGTTTGAAACGCCTTGTTGCATCAGCAGCTTCATTTTGACCCTTACTGCGCGCGGCGTGCTTGCGAGAGGAACTTTGTGCCCGTGCGTCAGGAACTCATTGTGCGCGGCTTTCATCCTTGTGAGTCTTGCCGGTCGAGCAGCAACTGCTCTGGGACCTTGCACGGCGTCAAGCACTTCCGAAGTGCCTCTGCGCCGCTGCTGCTGCGCGTGTTGTTGCTGCTGCTGCTACTGCTGCTGTCTATTTAACAAGTACTTAGATTTACTATCGAGCAGAAAGCGACCCCTGCCATAAAACGCCACGGAATATTCTGCAAACCCCATGGGGTCAAGACCTCGCAGCCAGAGGTTATCTTCACGGTCGTTTGCGAGCGGCGATCAAAGACCTAATTGGCACCGTTACCCTAACCCCGCTAAGCGAGCTTGGCTTTTACAAGGTGATCTCACGTTAGGCTCTGATCTATGCGCTGTTGCCAATTATTTTCCGAAAGATTTCGCTGCTCGCATCAATTTTGGCACAAGCGATTCTCCAAGCGATTGTTCCGCGGGTGGGGTTCGGTCATCATGTAGCTCAAGGCGTAGGACTCCGTTGAGGCAGAAAGTTGGCCCAAAATGCTTGTTGTGTGTGACCGCTATCGATTCGTGGGGTATACACGTCAACGTCGGGGGCGATCTGGGACCAGCTTTGGCGAATATTAGAGTTTCCTCCCGAGGGGGGACAGACAGACGGGTTTCGAATTTACGCTGTAGAACCCCTAAGTAAACCTACTGTGGGGAAACTGCGACTGCCCTCGAAGAAACGCATTCGAGCGCTGTTCTCAATTTGCTTGTTTTTCTTTGAAGTCGCAGTTGGAGTAGTTGATGCGAGTGTGGAGATAGACCAGTCGGCACCGACACAGATGGCACCTTGGCTCGCAGACTGAACGTCGGATTTTCTTCCTTGGGACCACGAACAAGCTTCGCGCTCGCGCGCCTCGTGCTATCGTACTGCTGTACTGGCTGGCATACCAATTTGTTTCGTAATATAATAACCGTATTCTACGAAACAAATTGGTAAGTCTAGTGGTTGGTGTTGGGTCCATGCGAGTCGCAAATAGGGTTGACCCAGTTGAGTCGCGGGGGAAAGTCAG
>JBBMHQ010134298.1:0-19612 GCA_037834295.1 Postelsia palmaeformis
CCCCCGAGAGGAGCAGGTGCGGTGGAGATAGCCACCCGGGAGAGTCATCTCTCCCGGGTAGTGTGGGACTCGCGCGATCTCACCCACTAACGAAAACCTAGGCTATGAGGCCTTCCCGCTGGACCTGGTCCAGTTGCGGTCCACCCTCCCCGTTGGGGCGTTGGTCCTACATCGACAACTTCCAAGCCCTCGCCATGTGAGGGAAATCTTGAGAATTGTCGGGGTTCCATCATAATTTGCGGCGTTGTATGTATGAGAAAAAAACACTTCTATTTCGCCACATCCCCAAGGAAACTTCTAGGTACTGTGCGACGGGCGCCGGAACCTGATTATAATAAACAACGTTTCGAGGACAATAACCTCCGGACCAGAACAAGGAATA
The DNA here is from genome assembly GCA_037834295.1 of Postelsia palmaeformis. NCBI lineage: Eukaryota > Phaeophyceae > Laminariales > Laminariaceae > Postelsia > Postelsia palmaeformis. The sequence continues at coordinate 383 of JBBMHQ010134298.1, forward strand.
GTGTGAGAAAAGCACACTGCATCAACGCGGTGAGAGACCAGGACAGGTCAACATTGCACCCCCCATCATTATTCACAACAATCTATCCATCTACACCTTTCAGCTTCACGTTATCAACTACTTCTTTCTTCAGCAGCTACAACCCCGTAATTATTGTGAGCAGCAACAACAGCAGCAGCAGCAGCAGCAGCAACAACAGCAGCAGTAACGTCAACAACAAGAGCAGCAACGACATCAACAACAACATCAACGCCATCAACAACAGCAGGAGCACGAGCAGGAGACACAGCAGGGGTAGCGCCTCAAACTACGTGTACAACTCCTACCCTAACGGATATACCCCCATAGACAACAGGGGGCAAGCCGAAAAAGCGAGACATCTGAGAGACGTGTCACTACCAAGGGACGACAACCGCCGGTACGTAGGTATTCCTTTTTTTTCTTCCAGCACGTCCTAGATTTGACAATCTTGGCGTATTTAGGGGACCCTACCTGCACGTTTTCGCAATATCAGAGTACCAGGCCAGACGAGGAGGGAGAGGGAACGCATGGCCTGTGTATTGAGGAAACATGGGCCGAAGGACAAAAGGGAGTACAGGTCTATCAAGAACTTCCTGGAATATATGAAGTACGAACGTGAACGCGACGACCTTTTCTTCTTCTACATAGAAAGCCGCGTATTCAGCTGTCTAATATTAAGCTGTATTTTGGACTCCGCATCTTCGGAAAAAAATGATTTTCTTGTTGTTCAACGAATTTTCGAACAAATAACCGATAAGCTTGGAGGCCTTTCATATATGAGTGCTCCTCATCTAGTGAGCAAGTATGGGAGGGACTTGCTTGGTTAATGCTTTGTTTCGTTTTGTTTCGGGGGTTCTGGGGTCTGCACTCAGAAGTCTCTTCAATAAACCATTGTTGGTTGCTGGACAATTGCGCGTTGGTAGGTACACAGTGAGTGGTTGAAACACACTCATTTTCCGTGTTTCTTCAAGTACACGTACTATGAATATCTATGTTCGTAGCTCTTTTGCTGTAGCTTTCAGTTTTGAGGGCGCGTTCTACGTAAGTCATTTCTATGTTTACGCTTGTATTTCGTAAGTTATGACTTGATGGCCATGAGTAGACTACGAGTAGCTTTTGTGTCATGGGGACAACCTTATTGTCGCTCCCATCGACCAGGCCTGAATATGTAGTGAACTTTGTGTTTCCTGCATTTCTCATTGCCACCGTTCGTACACAGGTTCGAATGTGCTTTTTTTCGTTCTTTAACTTTCTCCGCTATTTGACTTTCTTTGGCAACTTGGGGGCGTATTAAAATATGGACTCTGGCATCCATATCTATGTTGGCGTGCAGTCGCTACGCACAACAAGTAAACTGAGCATCGTAGTTGGTTCTAGATGCGGATGAATACCATGTGCGGAGAAGCAGGAGTTTTTTCCCCACTCATAGTAATCAACTTGTACAAGGAGGTTGATCGTAGTACAGGGTAATCAGCTGACCATCAGAAAGAGCTACGGAGAACGTTACAAGGAATAGGACAGGCTGCCGTAGAATACATCTGCCCGTAGCGTGGGCATTGTTCCGTATTCAGGTGAAGAGGTCTCCCACCTCGATCACTCTTCTTCTTTTCCTCTTTGCACCAAATAAGCGCCTTTCCAACCAAATAGTTTTTTCTTTACAAGTGATGTCCACAGATACTTCGGTGCCACCTTCGCAATCTCTCTGCAGAAGGACAGAGCCTCGACGCGCATCATTTTGCAGTGTGTGTACGCCTTCCGAGGCAATTTGCGGTATTTCAGGGTATTCACCGATTATAGAGTAGGCACTTGAACCAAGAGTGTCGTACGGTACGTGTACCGATGACTAGATCAATGCGTAGCATACCCGATTTCTTCGTTTGCACTAGAAACAGTAACAAATGCCTGACTGTCTAACCTTTGTACCTGCACAAGTCGTCGTAAATTAGACCACACCATATGGCAGTCGTTCAGTGTGCAGGATGTTTGTGACATAACAATAACGCTACCAACGTCGAAGCTATTCGGAAGTGGGGTCCTGGGTTGAACTTTCATAGAGTCGATGTGCAGGGCAGGTTTGACGTAACAATGAGAATACCTAACACCAACGACGGCATTTTTACATGTGGCATTCTCGATGCCATTTCATGTAAGGGAAAGGGATGCAACGGGTTCATAACCCCTCTCACGTCTGCGCCCCCCCCTTCGCATGTGCATTCAGCAGTCGAACGCCACATCCCGAACAAGATTTTTGAAGAACATATCCGGCGCAGAGGATAAGACGTGCCTGCACCCGTCCTGTCAGAGCCGTTTTTCCCTGCGTGTTTCTCTCGCACTCACCGTTTCTGGACGTGAATGCGAAATGAACGGCGCAGTTTCAGACGTTTTGTCTTTTTGCCCTCCCTCAGTTTACCTAACGGCGAACGCTCCAGAGCTAGACAAACGCAAAATCGTATGCGCAAAACATACATATGTGCGATATGAAAGTTGAACGGGCATTATTCGATGCGTTACCACTTAAGAATCGCAGCTTCCTCCGGGAGACCAACTCCCTCGATGTTGATTCGTTTGTCAGCCAAACGAGACTGCAGTCCTCAAGGGGTTGAAACCATCACCCAGCATTAAACGATGGCGTTGTAGTAACCCCAGCTGGATTAGTATTAGTACCGCTGTCTGTAAAACCTCGATTAGAATAACTAGTGTTTTCTGTACCCTCGACGTGTTTGTATACGTCAGTACGACGAGCGATTGGCGTATCGATGTACTCGACAGAGGTCTGTACTCGTTTCGCGCCGCGCCATCAGTATACTCTACACCATTGCAAGATATGTCTACGATCACTATCACTCCCAATAAACTACGCAGACATCGTCACTGTTCAAGATATTTCAAAGTGATCCATTTTCATTAGGTACATCGAGGATATACGAGAATACAAAATTGACGTGCTGCCTTCAATTTCCTAGTCTCAGGCGGCGATGATATTACATCAACTACCACGAACAGAATCATCATGCTTTATGCGATCTTCCGACAAAACACCCCACATACAAGTGTGCTCATAATTTTGTGAAGGTGCTTGTGGCCATGTTGCCCCCCTGCGCTGGTCTGCCCCCAGGGGCTTGCCCCGGATGAAACTGGTAGTCTACTGCTGCAAGAACGTCTGTTTTAGTATCTGATGTCTTTCGAAGGTGAAAGAGATTTTCCACGCTGGATTATATTGCCTCAAAAAGCGCTGCCTAGCCAATGGCTCGAGACTCGGACATTTCAACGACGCGCTCTAACAAATTTGACAGCGCGAATTCATGTCGTTTTCAGGAGAAGCTTAAGGCAACCTAGTTTTGCACAGATACCCAGGACCGTGTGAGGTATTTTACAACGTCAAAAACAGCGTTTGGACGAATATTATCGAGTCGATCAACTGTACAACATATGTGTCCGAGTTATTAAAACTTGAAGTTTATCTCATTGATCTGCTTTGCTTGTACGCTTCGATATGTATCTGAATAATAAAGCGTGGAGATTCGTCAGTGAGTCACGTCTATGTCCTAATCTTTGATATGCACTGTCTGCAGTGAATATTATTACAGCACGCGGTAGCAGGAGCATGGATGGTAGATTGTGTTCACAAAGCTTGTGCCTACGTAGAGTTTATATGAGCTCCTTCCACATGGAAGGCAACCCTGCTCGATATCGATGTGTGCAAATCACGGTAATTGCTGTAGAAAGGACCACACACTCACGAACATCAATCATATATATATATATTCCCAAACTATTGCCTCTTCTCGACTGCAGCAGTTCCATCACTTCAGGGCAAGCAACACGGAGAGGAAGTATAGTCTATCCCCGACACGATACTGCAGTCCTGTACGGGTTGAATTTTTCAGGACCGAGGTTCTCACGAAGATGCTGCAGTCCTATGCAGACTGAAGCTAAAAAAAAGCTGCACGCATGCACCCTGCCTCGAATGGGACTTCGGTCCTGGCGCCTTCAAAAAGAATGTGTATTTGGTTTTGTCAATGTCGCACTTTTTAACAACTAGCAAATTACCTAGTACGGGGGACCACAGTAATTAGGAGCACATATTGTGAGTAAAAAGAGGTAAATACACAGGCTTTTGTGTGAAACATGGGTCCTATTGACCATGGTCCCCCGCAATGCAAGTAACTACTTGGAACCTATCTGAGAGCAGAATAGTGCCACTGAACACGGAGCCTATTGAATAGAAAATAATCACGTCTTACCAGGTATTCACTGTGAAATCATAAAAAAAACTGGGGAGATTCGGCTTGCTCAAATGTTTCTATTCTTCATTTGTCTTACTTACACCAAATATGATGCATGGTTTTCGGGCGGAAAAGAACTGTGTGCCTCGGGCATGTATTCGGGCTACACTTGTCGAAACACTTGTACACCCTCCAAGAAATTTCCAAGAGCTATCTGGAACAGGTTTCCGTTTCTCTTCGTTAATGGAGCAACCCATTCGTTTTTACCAGGAGGGTCAACAACTTTTTTTGTCGGAAATGGGGCCAAAGCTATCGGTTCTCCTAAGTTGAAAACAATTATTTGTCCACAGCAGTTCCAATAGGACTCCGGGCGAACCAAAAAGCCTTCAGAAAACTCTCGGTAAATTAAAGGGGGCACTGCCTTTGTTACGAATCACCAAGGGATATCGTTGTGATTCGAGGTGCTTGTCTTGTTCTCAGAAGCTTTCACTCTGATATTGTTTGTTTTTGTGATGGATAATCTGGCATTCACAGTCTGACATTGAACCGGGTAGACTAGGTTGTTCAGCGTTACCTCTTAATAGAGCTTTGGCTGTAGATTATTCCGATAGTTCAAATCCCCTCGCAGTGATGACTGTTCATTAAGAGTCAATGAGTAACCGACCAGGGCCCTCCCGATCAAACGAAAAAATATGCAACACGGGACTGCGGCGGAAGCAGTCGATGCACATCCGGAGTCATAGCCGCAGAAGCGAACCCACATGCCGTGCCGCATACATCCAGCGTCGCTGGGGCTCTTGCTGCAGGGACGCTCAGCCAACCCTGAATAGGTCAAGAGTACTGAGGTACCTGCTTCCTCGATTTTGAACTGTGCTCATACCCTCAGCGTTGTGCTTGCTCTTTGATTACGGTGCTGGTCTACTAACAGAAGAGCTGTGTATAATTGAAGTGTCTGGAGGGCCGTGAGTACCTGTCATGAATGCTCGAAAGGTTCACCAACACCTCTTGCCGTTGATATTTATAGATGCTAGTACACCGCTTGTTTTTGTTTCAGGAAAATGGACAGTAATGAGGTTCATGGATGAATTCGCAACCGGCCCCAAACGTCAAGGAAAAAACTCTGAGCGAGGCCTTCCGCACTGATCCAAACGTTTTTGAGTCGAGCCCTCGGACAGGAGCTGGCTTCAGTAATCTAGCAGCAATCGTCCTCAATCCACACGAGCGGGCCGCACCTTGATGGAGACGGCGTCGTCGGTCGTGTGTGTGATAGCATCTGCTCGTTTCATGCTTCAATCCTGTCTGAGTTTTTGCGAGCTTTCGGGCAGACAATCTGCTTAAGGTACCAATGAGGTCATCGAACACATGAAGATAACGCGTACGCCCCAAGGCTCCAAGTGTCAGAGTGCCGGATTGGGTTGGCAGCAGAGCTCGAGGCGAATTACGCGGTAGTTTCCATGAACAAAATCCTAACGCCCACCCTGCTTGGCCGATTGAACTCGGGTGTCTGCGGTCGCCATATTTGTGTGTTGATAGGATGTATCTTACGACAATCCGTTTGGTTGGGATACCATTAGCGACACGCGAAGCCTATCCTGAAAGGAAGTACTATGAGACATGGAGGAGGGGTGGTGGCTTTCCCGAAGGAAGCACGAGCAGAGGCCCGCCAGCATCGGTAGGGTTCGCCACGACTTTATGTCTGGCCATTTCGATTTTTTCATGGAAAAATTGCGACAAGACAGTACAAGGCATAGCCGAAGTACATACTCGTATTCCAAACGCGTGCGACGGCACTTTGATGTTCAAAAACCACCTGACTTTTAGTAGTGTTTACAATATTAGTGCGAGCTAAAGAACTCGATTCCTGTTTGTCCTCCCGTTGAAACTCGGACAACAGTAGTCTGGCTCACAGGTGCGTTCGAGGAGAATATTCGAAATACCATAGCCTCTTTGTAGCCTGCTCGCCGCACCTCGTATGGTTCTGAGGGTGTGGTAGTTTTGGCGTGGCTGCAATTGCCCCGGCGAGCGACATACGGGAATATTGCTCACTATCCACGCCTTAAACTCGGTTCTGCAATATCGAGGTTGTGTGGGCCGAAATTATCTTTCTTCGAGGCCCAAAAAGCAAAGATTTGGGTACAAGCGTAGCTATCAAGTGGGGTTTGAGAACGACCGAAACAAGAGCAGAGAAGCTAGCCTGACCTATCCGTGACAAGATCGCACCCTCGAAATGCAGGCTGTCCATGTGTTTGTTGTTGCCTGTTCGGCATCGTGTAACGATCCACATCGCAAAACGACAACAGGGACGGGCAATGCTTGGGTCGCCTGCCTTGTACTGAGAGTACAGTTTATACAATAATATGTTTTGAAGGGGACGAACGCACCTATTTGAAATACCCGGAAGATGGCGCTTACGGTAGGAACGAAAGCCAAAAGTAACTAACACTGCGCATCTCAATATACCGACAAGAAAAAAGGCAGACCCTAGGCACAGCCAGGAAACGTATGATCGGCACAATTATACGCCCACCAAATCTAGAACAGCTCTCAACCGGAACACAAACCAACAGCCACCACAAACACGACACCAACAAAACTGTTGGAGAACGTCAAGAATAGGGGTACAACCAGGCTACGGGATCGTCTCTAGAGCAGTGCGCCTACTCAAGTAGGATGCGTTACGCGCCAAGGGAAACCAACCGTCCTTCCCAGAGCATTACCACAGGAAAACCGTGCGGCCTCTGTCGATGTAACCCCAGAGGTCCACCCTCTGATGGAAAACGCCTGCCGGGTTTGTAGGACACTTCTATCATGTTAGGCATACCGGCCATTCATGATGATTGTGTGCATTTTAAATGAAATCCTGACCCCAAGAACATCATGGAACCAGGGTTATCAAAAGATGGGCATCGTACACCAATTAATCCGTGAAGGCTGTCCGTGAAAACACTCCCGATTAGTATCTGCAAGCAATTTCGGCAGTTTTCGTATGGGAGACGCTAACAATCTGTGTGGAATCCATTGTTTTCCTCTGTTCATGTGACCCTGTGGCTGCCGCGTGGTCCGTGTTGAATTCTACATAATTTCGTCAACACCTTTTTTCGAATTGAACGGTGCTGGTTTCGAAAGGTGGTGTTATCATCTCTCAAGGGATTTCTTCTTAACGACGTCTGCTTGCAAATAACGAAGTACGTCAAGTGAAACCCCGTCGTTCCGTGGCTACACTCCAGCAACGATTGCGCCCGAAAGTCAGCAAGAGGGCCCGTTCCGTACGGACGTGCTAGAGACATTCAGTAGCCTCTTGCGTGGATTGCGTGCTTGATCTGAATTTGAACGTATTGATGAGATGCTGCTACGTGTTCGACGTGAAGCCATCCGTAATGCGGACTTTATGCCTCTGGTAGCGTTCATTGGTGGACGGCAGAGCTCAGCAAGCTCAAGATATGACCCGGCGTTGAATGCTACCCAATGCGGACGGTTGTGCCATCAACTCTCCCGAACACAGCAGTCCGGCGATTGAGAAACACTGTGCCCCGCAGTACCGTGTCGCCATGAAAACCAACTGAAAGACTAGTCAGACTGGGGAAAATACGACGCATATATCCCGTATCGTGTAGTTTTTTTTCGGGGGGGGAAACACGAACAGCTGGCCGTCTCCTTTGACGTAACTCCAGTAACTATGAATATTGGAAGATCTCTCAATGCGTCCTTCCCTTCTTTGCGCCGTTGCCCACCGTCTTATCGACAAAATCAGCCCCCAAGCAAAACAATAAAGGCCACGTTCGGAGAACGTGATCTTGACAACTATCCGCGCCGTTTACATGAAGTGGAAATCAACGCCTTCGGATGGCACCCCGTCGTAGGGAACAGTTAAATTTTCCCGGAAGGATCAAGGATGGGGGAATCAGAGGGGGTTGATGTATTTGCTGATGTGTGCCGCCGGTGAGGAGAAGGCCACTCATACATTCACACACAACGTATCTTCACACGAGTGGGAGGGCATCAAGGTGGAGCTTGTTGCGACCGACCCGGTTCTGTCGAAAGCAAAGCTCGGCGACTCGTACCAAGTTAGGGCGGAATGCACTATACGTGGTGGCCACGAGCTGTACGTGAAGGACTTGGTGTAGAGGTTTACTGGTGAGTGACGGGTTTACCTGTTCGTCCCATCGATTGGAAGTGAATAGGTCGACGCCAACTTCATGAACCTTGGGCCTAGGCCAACAGATGCCAGAATTGGTATCCATGCGTTGGTATTATCCCTTCCGTCACTTCCAAGCACAATGATGCGTTTTACCACGTACTACGTTATTGTTGAAATGCCCTCTGTTCGGATTCCGGCTCCAATCCCGATAACGAAGCATGCATATCGTTTTTTAGTGTACACAATTCGTGACTTTTCCCACTGTTGTGAGACGGCCCAAGCCAGGCAGGATTCACGATCCACTGCCGAGACTATATATGCAGGGTAATGATTGGATTGTTACAAAGCTCTCGACTATCTATCCGAAATACTGGCAACCATGACTGTTCTCACAGTGCACGGGCCTAGCGTGGGTATGTCACTATTACAGGGCACCATAGTTAATAGGACCTGGGGTATACACAAAAAACTATATATTTACCTTTTTTTAGTAACAATATTTGGTCCTATTAACTATGGCTCCCCGTTATAGGATATATGGGGCTACATACAGCAATTTCTTTCACGAACACTTGCAGTTGCATTGAATGCCTGACATTTCAACACGACGCAGTGTTTGCAAGTATCGGTTACTACACATACACTGTACATTATATTTTACCATCACGTGAAACTTTGAGGCTTTCCAGTGCTATCAAAAAATTATTACCTGTTTCATCTTGAACGTTTTGTACTGCTTTGGACATGGCATGAAAACGTTGTAGTACATCCGGTAGAGCAGTGGTCGTTGTGTTTCGAGATATCGTCCCCACCACAAGAAAACCTAAAGGATGGGGACCCGTTCTACGGTAAAGGTAGCTCATTTCCGCTGAAATGCTTCTGGAGGACGGGCCTCTTACCCCCAAACTCGTCGGAGCGCCATTCTTTTTGAAAAAAAATGACGTTTTTGTATACTGGGACCATGGAATTTTCCCTCGGGATGCAGTTCAATTTTAGCTGAAATGAGTTTTTTTTTGGCGAGGCATGGACCTCCTTAAGTGAAGAGCCTCAGAAAGTTCAGGGTGAACCTCTATCATTATTGTAGAACCCTCCTGCGTAGGTCTTGCCTAACCGAGAACTTTCATACGTCCCGGATTTTTTGCACGCTGAACCAACCCCTACCCGCCAGAATACGTCCCGGAGCCAACGGGGCATTCCTTTGTAGACGGCTCCCTGACGGAAAATGCTACCATGGAGGGGCCGGTCGTAGACTACACGCCAACTGCCGGCACCTTCCGGTGCACCTGGGAGGATCAAGGATGGGCAATTCAGAAGGGCGAGCTGAATCTTACCTTGCGCGCACCGGATGGCGCAGAAAATGCCTCTTACACCGTGCCGGGCGAAGCTCCACACAAGCTGCAGGACCTGGAGGTCGTCCTTGTCACGGCCGTGGTTGGAACAGGTGGTGGACACGAGCTACATATAACCAGTCTGACCCTGCGTCTTTCTGGTGAGTTTCAGCTCTAATTATACTCTAAGGGAAAAAAATCATAGTCCTCTCATGTAATACCCGAACGCATTGATAGACAGGCGCGAACGATAGCTACAATTACTCCCGTACCGAGGATATGTTTTATCTGACATGTTCGAGTGTATATGATTTTACTTTTTCGGACTAGGTTCCCTGTTGACATTTTTCCAGTGGACAATTAGCTTTGAACCACGAGCACTCTATCTCGTGTTTTCGAGATCATACAACGCGTGCGGTCCCGCCTTTTCGTGTTGCTGTGTTGGGTGGGAACACCTATGATGACCGTGTCCCGTGTACACCACCCCGGCCGGGCTATGTGTCCTTGAAAATTGTAGACGGACGGGCGATAGGTGACTTTACCCACTTTTCACAAAACGTGGTTGGCATGATGTACTTGCGCTTGGGGACGTTAGAAAAATACATATCGCTGTCAGAATAGGTTCCCGGAAGTTGTCGGGGCGGTTGCCCGTAAATTGGCGCGGTTGACGTATCCTGAACAAGCGAAAAACATTCAAGCAAAATGCCTACAGCAGTTTTGTTTTTGTATTCGATGCCTGGTACACTAATGCTGAGAATGTTATTTTGTGGGGTGTTTTCTTCTATAAAACGACCATGGCCAGCCACATGCAAATGATTTCGCTGACAGTAACCGCGGTTGTTCCGCTACATACATCGGTCAATCATTTCAGGCTTTGCTTCTTATGTATGCAAAACACTCAATGTAATTTTTCGGAACCTCTTTATGTATCCCCGAATACCAGGTTATGCCTATTATTATCTTGAAATCGTTTCAGGAGGTGTTTGGGTGTTCTCATGGTAGATATATTCATTCAAGTTTGCTCGTGTACCTGTTGGAACACTTCGGTGGCGGCACCACATCAGAGTGCAGAGACGTTCAGGGTTCATTTCTAGAGAAAATTGCAAACCACGAATGGATGCAGCTGGAGATATTTACGTATGGGCGATAACCACAAGTACTGCATTGTGAATGCTCGATCTTCTACGCCCACCTCCAAACCGTCCACACCCCACCACTCAACCCCCGTATACCGATTGCACCACAAATAACGAACGAATATCCGCATGCTCAGCTTACCTTAGCCAATCGTTTTGCAAGTGCAGCATTCCGGCTGTCAAAAATCATCGAACAATGCCGGATACAAGTTAAACCTCCACAAATATTAAAATGTCATGACAAGTATTCTTCAGATATTTTGGGCCTACAGATCTTACCCACTCCGACCTCTGAGTCGTGGATGCTCGAGACGGACGATATATGTTTTGCCTTGCACAAGACCTGCGCAACGTTAAAGTCAAATCCGTTTCGTTTCCTCGATGGTTGCCCATGATATGTCTGTACTTCCGCCCTCGACCAACCGTACCACAGGAACAAAACCTAAGCAAACATAAATTTTGTTTGGAGATGTCTCCATAGCCGGCTCTGACGCTTTATTCAAGTGGAACTCGGAGGACTCGCAGACTGCGGTGACGTCTGGAAGAATTCAAGGTAGATGGAAATATCATGGACCTAGTGTGCAAAATAGAAAGCTGTACCTGACCTTGATGGGACCCGACGGATCATAGAAAACATCATATACTATAACGCAGGTCGTCCCCTCACACGAGTGGGAGGACGTCAGCGCCGACCTTGTGGTAACACACTCTGTTCTGAGAGGAACAACGGTCGGTTGCTGGTACCAACTGAGAGTAGATTGCTTTGATGGTAGGGGGAACGGGGTGCAACTTGAAAGCTTCATCCTGCATCTGACGACCGTTGATCAGCCAATCTTGTAGGGTGCGAGCTTGGCGGACAAATGCAGATATCTGGAACTGAGGAGAAGAAGGAGGTCGGTGATGGTAGTCGAGCGCGCCCGCCTTTCTTTTTATCGGTGTAGGTGCAAACGTTGTAAAAGAATGACGAGGTGGAGCTCGCTGATGCCGATGAACCTCGTTCGACAGCAGCAGCAGCAGCAGCAGCGAAACACAGATGAGGAGTAGTTCAATGATGCTGACTCTGAGGTGTTCGAGCTCGAGCTCGATGACGCCGTGTTAGAGGCGAACTCGCTCAGTATTATTCGCTGCTCACCTTTTATTACTCCTTATTGTATTTTTTGTGTCAACAATCCCATGGGCGTGCACAGATGATGGCAGGCATCTGCTCGAAGACGTAATGCATACTGATGTGATCCGTCATACATCGAGTTTACTTGGTTTCAAAGCTAATGCTACCTAACCTATAGAGCTCTTCCAGAGACGAGTCGAATTACATCGAGTCACTCTGCATTTAGTGAATGTCGTTCGTACCGCGGCGGCGTGGAGCAGGTCCCAAATACACGAATTTAATCCGGGGTTAATGATGCGGAAATGGAAATTGAGCTTCCGGGGTTGCAGCTATTATGTGGCAAGTGACCAGATGAAATAAGTTTGGGATATCGGTTGGATCATATGACACGATTGGACTATGATTTGCATGGGTGCACGATGATGCGGAAATGCGCACGGATGCCTAATATATGGTTTTTGAATCTCTCTATAGCGATGTTTGCAGAACAATTGCACAACACCATGCGGCAGCAGCAACATCAGCGTACTGCATCGTACAGGTGAGGGCATGCCATTCATCATACGTGAGGTTTTTTTGAAACCTGATGTTTTGTTGGTAAATCGAGGTCCACCACAACAACCTGGGCGTAGCGGACGGTCCTGAATATCGTATTTAGGATTGCGCAGTATTGAATTCGAGCGCACGGTCACGACGACGATCTGCTGATGCAGTTGTCTGACACGCGTTTAATGGTATCTAGACAGCTGGTGCTTCAGGTGAAAAACAATTGGGCTTCAGTGCGTTTTAGATTCTTCGGTGGAAGGGTTTTGATGCCACGACGATACTGCAATACTTCATTAACAACCATGCGATGAGCGTTGGTTCGGGTACGGAGGAGAGGGTCAGGCAGGTCTGTAGTGGAATGACCTTAGACGCTCGCATCCCCTCAACCCCGTGACGGAGCAGGTCGGATTTGCACTGACCAGGCAGACATTACTTGCACCAAGCGCGAAGCGTCGTGAGGCGTCTAGCAAGAAGCGAGTAGGGTGAGCTTTGAATCATCGAGAACCGAGGAGAGGGGTGGAGTATAATCAACATTCGGAAACACGACGTTGACCGTCCATCCCCGATCGTTGGGTCCCGTTCGAGTTGGATCCAACATGGTTCAGGACTATAAATGTAATACTGCTGACTTGAGGTCTGCCACTGGTGGAGTAATCAAACCCGCTGGATTGTGGAGCGTATGCCTGAAGGGGCGTTGTTGCTGAAGACAAACGGTGGACAGGGAAGCATGCCCATATCTGATCAGACTGTTGCAACTAATAGTGTGTCTGCCTTGACCGCGATTTCGTAGTTGTTGGTGATGAATAAAATCACTTATTACCGATTTCGCAGTTGTTGGTGATGAAAAAAATCACTTATTAGTGATCCCGGGAAAAAATTCGAGGCTTTTCATTCTGGGATGCGAGAACGGTTTTGTGGGTACGCACGAAGTATAGTTTGGGGCTGTTTCCGAAGCATGGACGAGTGACTTCAGGAGCTCTTGGGGGATATGGGGCAATGCGCATGTTGGTACCCATACATTGAGTCTACCTCCGTAGACTATGTTGATGGCCTTAATGAATCGTTTCGTACACTACGGCTTTCGATCATTTGTGCGAAACCCACAAAACGATATAAACTGATACCTACCACACTTCTGAATTGAGATGTAAGTTTGTTGTCAATTAAGCATATTTATAAAAGCATTTCTGTGAGGCGGGACCTGCTCACCTCTAGGCGACAGCTGCTTCCGGCCATGAAGTTTCGCTCACTGCGGCAGCAGTGATCGACATCAATACAAGATACATATGCGTGCGCTCGAAGAAGGACCGGATGGCCCCGGAGGGACAAATTATCGGCAGACTTGGCTGGATGAGCACTGCCTGCAGGTGGAGGAAACGTTATTGGCGATAGCTAGCTCGGCTTTCGATGCTGTAATTAGCAGACAGCATGAACTATTGGAAACCCATTCAGTGTGACTGTCATGATGTTAAGGAACATCAAGAGCATCACACAGCTACAGCAGTAGCATAGTTCTCGTGTTGTTGATCGCAGCTGTTGTAACGTTAGTACTGTTGCTGCCGACCGTGTTGTCAACTTCTTGAGACTCTATGAGTTTGTTCAGTAAGGCGAGACCGCATTGAATATGTGTATCATGGAAGGAACCTTGGTATACGTTTCCGGTCAAAATGGTACATCCTACCAACTAGGTACCTAATATTTGCTATCGGTACCAGGTACTCGGTATATACTAAAGCATGCACGGAAACGCGTTAGATTTAGTCTGGATAAACTTACAGCGGAGCCGAATAGGCATTCTTGCTCGGACAGGTGAACTTGGGCATCACAACAACAGCAGTATTGCTTCTCACAGGTACAACATACCTATTGAATGATGGGCTGCATGGATTCTCGGGGGGCTTATTTGCTTTCGTCGTCACTAGTCGGCAAATTGTATGAGGCCGCCAAGCTTGAGTTAATACAAATATGATTCCCTTATTTGCAGATGGATCAGATTCGACAACGGGTGTGTATAGGTCAATAGCTCGATAGAAACCAGGTATGTCTTGCACCTGCACCTACCTTACCGACTACAATTTGTCGACGAAACGAATCGCTGGCCCTGCCTGGTGTGAATGACAGTTCGCCCCCCATCTGCGTCTGTGTTTATCTTGTATATCATTAGATAAAAACAGCGAAGTACGTCCTGGACGCTCGAAAAAGTATGGCGTCACGTGTAGCTTGATCATAGGACAAGAATATTACGCTGAGTTGCACGTACATTTCAGTCATGTTTGCCTGTTGAATCATAAGACGAGTCAGTGGACGATCAACTCGCAGAAATCATAATCATATTTTTACTAAGATATTTGCCTGGCATCAGATTCCACGTATTCGAGTAGGGGAAACAATGCTTTTGTGCGAGTACGAGTGCGTACGCCTCTCCAGTATCTCATCCCTGCTACACAAAAATACTGCAGTACATATACAGAAAAAAAACAGCCACTTCGGGCGAGGGGGGGGGGGCGTATATTAGTGGAACTTTAGTCTGCCGGCGCCTTTTTTTTCAAAGGTCAACTTTCTTAGCCTAAAATATTGCCCCTATAATCAAGGATCTTAATCTTGAATCTCGAGTTTCAGATCGAGAATGCTGGCTACATATTTGTCGCCGTAGTCAACAGGATACCGCCAACATTCCAACCTTTTGCTTTGTATACAGGAGTTGATCGAACATCGGTATCGTCAAGTAGGGTGGATAGGTTCGGCATACCTGGTACTGCGTAACAACAGTAATGTATATACACACACATATATACAAGGCACCCCCACAGGAAGTGCCTAGGTAGTGGCGCAAGAAATAATACACACTCGTCATTCGAGATAGCTCCACACCTGTCTGTTCAGATGTATCTGCATTCACCTATCATTCACGTGAATAGTACACACAATTTTTGTTGTACAGATTGTGTACCGTTATCTTTTGAAATAGTGTGGGATCATTACTCTCGATACTACAAGGATACTCTAACAGGTTACGGGTGGGTGGATTTTGATCCTAATCGGGTGACTCGCGGCGATCAATTCAGCACTCGCAGCTTGAACGTAAGTACAAAAACTTGCGCGAGCTCGTAGTTGCGGCTTGATGCATTTATTTGTGACTGGCTGAGAAAAATCCATCACAGCACAGCATGCAATACATGTTGCCGCGAGAAAAAGTTCCCTTGGCGTTCAGGGTAGAATAGGAGGAACATACATGGAGATTCTGATAGCACTCGCAGAAAATACTCTTCAAGGTAATTGCACATTTCCCGAAACACTGCCAGTGCTTCAAGTATTCGCGTTGTCCCCAGCGAATATATTTTGCTCTCACTCTCACTCGTCAAACTTTCTATCTCGGAGTGAATTGTGGGAAACAATTGGCCTGAGAGACGTCGACACGGTGCACAGACGATCGAAGTATACCTTGCACTCCAAGTTTCACTGAGCATATTGAAAGTGTTTCATGATGACGAGTACCCGTAGTACGAAGACTATTGACACCAACGGACAAACTTCTTCGAAGTATACCGCATGAGTACAGAACCTCGAGGTACATGCAGTACTGAGTACTCGCAGTATCTGCTGCCGCATTGCAAACCGGAAATACTGCGAGAAAGCACGGAATAGACCTATATTGTTGTCTCGAACATCTTTTCCTATTCCCCAGGTGGAGCGACTGTGAATGGTTGGGGTATGTACGCACGCCACACACGAGAGCGCCCAAGTTCTGCGGTCTCTCTTGTTGCGTAAATACTAGGGCTGTGAGTTGGCTGACTATTAGTTGTCAGCTAGTTATTAGCTGGCCAGTTTTTTAAGTTTGTTGCGGCGGTGCCAACTATCTAGCTTTTTTAGTCATTCGGTTTCCTTGCTTGTAGGAAGGCTTGTCTGGTACGGGGTGCGTATTTCTCGGCGTCCCCAAGCAGTACCACCACAAACACAGAGAGGTCTTCCGCAACTTATGGGGCATCAACCTATCGCCATCGACGGTGCCGGTGCCGGACCGAGGGTGCCAGCACCGCTAAGGCTGGCCTGTCGACAGACCATGGCGGTGATATAAGTGGATGATAAGCACCTCTGGCTCGGGTGCTTGAGCGATGCTCGCCCTGAGTTGCGTGTCGATCCAAGACCATTTTGTGTCCTATGTTTGGATGTAATGGTGATGTGCTGATGTGCTACTGCCTGATGTACGAGTATGTACCCTATATTTTTGGTGCCTCTCTTTCATATACGACAAACCGGTACGAAATTTAGAAATTCACCTGTTTTGTGATCAAAACCAGAGATAAACTTGGCCCATTTACCATGCTTTTTGTGTCTGAAGTGGTGTGAAATATCGTATTTTTCGCCTCCGGCGGCGTCCTCAGCGGGATCCTCCAGAGGCGCCTGCGGGGGAGCCGCCAGCGGGGCCCCCTCGGCCGGAAGAAGGGGGTTTGGCTCGTTTCGCTCGCCCCACTTTAATCCACGTGTTGGCTGGCTAGCGCCAGCCAACTGCTCGACAATAGTCAGTTAGTTCGCTGGCTCCGCCAAACAACTAGAAACAAGACGGGAACTCCAACCAACTTACAGCCCTAGTAAATGCACATAACTTGTTAGTACGTAAAAAAAGTACCCTGACCAGAAAGGCAAAAGACGGGTTAGTAAAACTAGTACCCTGACCAGAAAAAAAAGCAAAAGATGGGTGTATTGGTATTTTAAAAATAAAAAGGGTGAAAAAACAAATGCTAGAAGGTGAGGGTCGAACCCCGGTAACGCGCATAGAATCAACCACCTGGTACAGATTATCATCTCCACAACAACAAAAAGTCCAACTCACCCAGATTATACTTTTTCGTGATGTAAAAGACATTGCAGGGTCTTTCCGGGTAGCTTCTACAGGTACAACTGATACATGTACAGCAGTATCGCTGCTATATATTGTAACTCTGTAAGAGACGGCAGCATAAGATACACCTACTGTGACAAAGAAACCTGTACTGATATGCTTTTTGAGCCGGCTCCAGGGCCTACCGGTCAGCAATGTAGGACACACAGCAGTCAGTAACTACTACAAGTACTTTTGTACTTGTGCTGCTGTACACGATGTCACGACCGATTGGTTGTACTGGACTCGTCGAACGTACATGACCCAAGATCCCGGATCGGTATAGATCGGAAAAATGATCGTCACACACAGCAACAGGAAGGTATGCGCATAGGCCAAATCCGATGACCGCAGGAAACATTGATGTAGCCCTAAGAGTGCATGCGCATAATATGCTGCCCGCTTCTTCTGTTAGAGTTCTGATCCAAGCAGTGGTTTTAATAGATCACACACAGCAACATGCAGAGGGAACAGCAGAAAGTGAGGTGATGATGATACATCTATGCCAGCCTGTGTGTGTACGTCAAAAAGTAGAAAAAACAAGTATGGTACCTGTTGAGGCTAATGGTAAAACAAGGACGACAGTCCCTGACGAACGGAACGAGTCACAACAATCCTGCGCATATGGGTGTGTCGCACACGAAACAGTGTATAGGCGGCAGCGTTTCAACGATGGAAACTGCGGCCGTATGTTGTGTATCTGGTGTGAAGAATACAGACGTACAAAGTGTTGGCTCTTGTATCGAAACCAGGGAAATCGTCTCATCCGCTCCCGTCGGAAAAAACCCTTGAGCGCCAATCAAACACTCCAGGATGCGCGGATCGCGCTAAAACCTCGATCAATGTGTCCGACCGGGTTTCCCGTGTCCCTGTGCCCGAGTAATTGCTGTTCGGCCGAAAAGTGCGCGTACGAAAATAAAAGTTGAAAAAAAGCAAGAAAAAATGGCGAGCATATGTGTACAAGTTATCCCTCCGGAATGGCATGAGCGTAGCGTGTAAAGAGACTCTTGTCGAAATACCTGCTGGGTTACCAATGGAAAAAAGTTTGAGTTATTTCAACAATTGCTGTCATGTGCTGCGAATGAGGCAATAGGTCGAGATGTACCTGCTAACAACCATAATTTGTACTTGTATTTAAGGAAAATAGGAGTGCAACATGCAGACGAGGGTGACTCAAGAGCGCACTTCCGATAACGCAGGTACCAAGTAGTATTTATGTCGTACAGAGGTTGTTATAAAACATGACAGTATCATGAGCGTGAAATGCAACTACGATAATAAGCACTGTTTCATATAACCGGAGCAACCGTAGACAAACGTCCTGCGCCACCTTACGACTGTCGTTTCACAGGAAACGGAGCCTTTGTCCGCCAGAGAAAAACAACTACGACAGCGTTTCGTCATGAATGAAGATCTTCAACGAAGCGTAGCAGTGGGCCCAGGGCCGGCGTGGATAAGGGGTAACACTCGAAGCGACAAGAAGAGCAGTGGTGGGCATTTCCTCCCAAACGCGGGTTTCACTACTTAGAACAGAAGCAACACCCGGTCAAACACTCAAGGTGAAAAAAAACCAGGACCCTTCGCATCCGACTGCACCATCAAATCGTGCTCCCTCGTGCGGTAACAACAACGCCATAGACAACAATGGCAGCAGCGGCGGTAGACATGAACTACAGCAACAACGCGAACAAGGAATACATACTCGAAAAAAAGCAGCACCAGGTAGATGCGCAAGGGTTACGGCAGCAGCAACGTGGTGCGCCACCAGTTGTGAAACGAATCCAGGCTACCAGGTCTGAGGGCTTTGGTCATGATCATGAGGCAACACATGCATGGTTCTCTAGCAGT
>JBBMHQ010134409.1:8413-19604 GCA_037834295.1 Postelsia palmaeformis
TGATCCTATCACAGCCCCTCTGCAGTATTCAAGAATTTGTATGATCCCTCGACCTTTTCGTCTTTGCTGGGCTAACTTCGTTGGCCCTTCATACGCAAGGCGTGGGGCTGTTGTATGACCTGTTCAAGTGGCTATATGAATCATTAGAATACTACCGTACACTTCCACTGCACGATTGGATTGAGGCATCGTTGTCTGTCGGGTTTAAATATGTTCGTTTTTGTGCGACGGATGGAACAGGGCATGAATCTCCCATATATCGACGTTAGACAACGTGAAGTCGTTGGCAGAAACGGCGCCGACGTGAACCAAACCAAAACGGTCACCCTACCGATCGGCCAACCGATCGACCAATATATCGGCTACTTCGCTCCTCCTCCTTCCGCGACACGTGATGCTCCCCTACGCTATCATTCCTTGCCTCGATTCGAGCTGAACTCCACTACTTACTGCGCCTTTTCTGTCCCGTCCCCCTCCCGCCCTTAAGCAGTCGAGCTCTTCGCTGGACCCGATGTTCTGGCCGATGCACGGTACAATGGAGCGAATGTATCAGTTTGCCGTGGTGACAGGCCAGGTGACGGAGTTCACCTGGCCGGATCAAGACATGCTGGTTACCCTTCCAGACGGCACGAGCTACACACAGTACGTGAGCAGCTACTACGAGGAGTGCAACGGCCATCACGGCAGTCACACCTTCCCCTACGGCTTGCTAGGGTCAGACACCGACGGTTTCAAGGTCAAGACGGGCATCCGCCGCAACCCGGTCACGGGGAACAACCTCACTAATCGGGAGGTACTCGAGGCGTTCGACCCTCGATTCAACTCAATGAACTACGTGTACGACACGTTCAAGTGGGACCACTGTGTGCCGGAGGGGTACGACTTCAATGACGCCTGGAGTGAAACCGCGCCCTCGCCCAGAAAAGTGTTTTTCGAGAGGGACGGATCCCTGTCGGCCGTGTACACGAGCTTCAAAATGAAGATGGCCAAGGTCATGAAAGATGAGGGAGATCGGTTGAAGGAGGAGGGGCGGGTGCTGTAGGCCGGGGGAACAAAGGGTGTGGCGGGAAAGGACATGATGCACGCCTACTGTCAATGGTAGATCTATACATTCATCGGCAGAACAGCGCGGGAGCGGTAGGGGTCTCACCTTCAGCACTATTTTGTTGAGCCATTCAGAACCACACGAGCGAGTGACTCTTCTACTGGCCGTGACGCGTCGAGCCTTGCTTCTGTCTTTGAAGGTTTGCCATAGCTGAGCCGCTTCCGGCTATAGCGCCAGCCACTACGGAGAGGTCAGGTTTTTGGTTTTCGATGGCGATGTTCTCGGCTTGGTTCCAAAGCCGTATTGTTGTTGGTTTTCGACATACAATCACTCTGGCGGGCACCTTGTTTGCATTGGTTTTGGCGTTGCTTACCTGTCCCTACATGCTAAAGAACACTGTTGAGGTGAAAACCCGGTTTCCCTGAGCACAGTAGGCTCAGGGTACGAGTAAAGAGTCCCCGGTGGCTTGGTAGGTAGTCCACGGCGCATATCAAGATCAATTTCGTGAGTTCAAGTCCCACCGAGTGCATGCTTAGGTTTTTTTTTTTGCATAAAAGAAATTGGTCCGCGAAAAGCGCGAGAGCCTGAGTTAGATACATTCGACGGAAAGCGACAAGCAGTCCCTATGCGCGAAAAAACAGAAAGGCACGTACCGGGGGGGGGAAGGGTAGACACCTGTGACCACGGCTTGTCCAGGAGGTCGTCGAGGGTAAAACCTCCTACGAGTTAGGCTAAAAAGTAGAAGTTAGGACGAAAAAAAAGAAAAAAAAGAAGCGGAATATAGGCCAAACCTAAACGATATTGGGTGCGCGCTAAAAGCCACGCCGACCCCCTATCGAACAGGTTTGACACCCAGACAGAGGGGCGGCAGGGGTACTCAGGTTTTTCTTGCCGTAGGTTTTTGACCATCCCCCATGCCCCTCTTTAGATATGAAGCTCTCATCCAGGCAGGGTGTGGGATATATGTATATATATATATATAATACATATTTTTATATATATTCCATTTCCCTAAAACGCTTTGAACTGTTATCTTTGCATTTGTTCAGAACTGGCACGTCACTGGTTTTTCTGATGACCTTATTCGGAGTGCCGTGCCATTTAGTCCTTCGGTATGCGCGATGTCGCCCAAGGTTTGCTCTTTTGTGGTCGTCCAAGGTTTCACGCCTCCAGCCAACTGTTGTTTCCCCACAAAGCAAACCTGTTTCTGTGTGAGCGGACCGATTC
Source organism: Postelsia palmaeformis (assembly GCA_037834295.1). Lineage (NCBI taxonomy): Eukaryota > Phaeophyceae > Laminariales > Laminariaceae > Postelsia > Postelsia palmaeformis. The sequence continues at coordinate 10,686 of JBBMHQ010134409.1, forward strand.
TTCGGATCCGAGTTCAGCTGAAGTTGCTTAGAGGGACTTCGATTTAAGATACTCCGGTTGCCATCGGACTGATAGTCGGGCCTTTGCAGTTCTACAGAGATGATCACAGCCGATAACCCTGGGTGGACACAGCCGGGCGACGCTCAGCCTACAGGGGGCAAGCACTGTCTTGTGACCAAGCATGGCGATCCGCCAAAAACAAGAACTTTGAATGCAAATTGGGGTGGGGTACTGATCAATTCGCCCAAATGGCCTGAGCTCGGCAATGAAAACTTCGGAAGCCCCCCCAAGGCAACATCAATCGGCAGGCGGGCGCGCGGCGTGGAACTCGTACTTGCACTTGCGATATACTGGCCGAGCCTTCTCTGTCTCTGCTCTCGAAAACTCTCGGGTCGATTCACAGACGGGTACTACAATATTAATAGCAGAGTTTTTGGTGATTATTGTCCCAATTTTATACAGGGATGGATGTTTTACATCCATTGTATTGTAGATATCATGCGTTTTTGCATTTTCTTGGTCTGAAACAGTTCGCAGATTATATGTTTGGTAGTGTATGATTTTTCATTTTTGCGGTCTGCATTGACCCTTTGTGCGTTATTCCTCCATTGACTCATACGGCGATGCATTATGTATATCGTGTGTACGACGCAAAATCTGTGACGTTCTACGTTGAACCTTTCCGAGTTTCTTCCTATGCTCAGACGGGGATGGACTTGTACATCCTGTGCTTAGAGTTTTTCGCTCAATTCTTCGTGTTCTGAAGCAGTCTGCTGGCAGATCGAACATATGACAATATATATCAATACTGCATGTCGTTCTTCGTGGAGGTTCCTCCTGTTTGGTTCCGAGGGCAGCACGTGTTCTTGTAGAGGGGCCTATTGTTTCTTGCATGCAAAAGCATATATTCATATCTCGGAATGAAATGCCCGGTACTATTTATGATGAGTCCGTCTGTCCGTTTATCTGCACTGCACTCCCCTGTCCATCTGATTCAGACTGTCTCGTTTTTTGTCTGTTTTTGTCTGCGTGTCGGCGGCGTATTTCAGTGATCGCGAGAATTGATTCTGACAGTTTGCGGTACAAAACACGGCGTCTACATCAACAGACAGCACTGGGCTACAGCTTTGTACTGCTTCGATTGCACATTGTCTCGAGTAGTGAGGTCGCCGTACTTCGTTGGTTTTGGTGGCGTGGTTTGATTGTGGCGATAGTTCGTTCCGATTTGATTTTCCACGTGCAAGCGCGCACGACCCACGTTACGCATCCGACAGTTTTTCCTCGTGTACTCATCCGCTACTGCAGCATTGACGCGTCTTAGCTGTTCGTAGCGGAGTACGTACAGGCTTCCATTGTTTTAATACTGTCTGTCTGTTCCAGGTGTGTTCGGCATTATGGCGATAGCTGTACGTAATCGATTTCCACAAACTCGGCGTCTAAACAAATTAGGGGACTGAAGCTCACAAGTAGAGCTTGTTTGGTCGCAAGCCAACTATTACTTGATTTGGCCGCAGTTCCCTGTATTTATGTGTTTTGTGTATTGTGTTTTGAATGAGGCGAGATTCTGTGGTGTGGTGTGAGCGTTACGTCGCACTTACACGACCGGGGTGCTAGTAGTATGGAATGCAGCACTGCCAGCTGATGTGAGTGGGCGCTCTCGTGGCGAGAGCACCAGATACCTTATTGTTTCTCTCATGTTCAAGAAAGTGCTTGTCCCAGCTCGTACTTATGTATATGGTACCCAAAATAAACTAGCTTTTGTTTGTTTTATTACATGGTACCCAAATATGAGGTTCCTACGTTTGCCTCTTCGTTATGAGAGCTCAATGGTAACCTATTTAGGCTCTCCGTGCTCGTTATTCATCAACATCTTACTTTACAGTACTTACTACTTGCTGGCTTGAAGTTTTTTCCCTTTCTTTCTTTCGAGAAGAGCAATCTTCCTGACCTCATTTTTTCGAATAGTATCCACTTCGAATTTTGCCCGCCCTTTTGTCCAGTTTGGATTCGTTTTTTCACCTGTCTTTCAGTTTGAGTTTCTTGCTTAGCTCGGATTATAACTCTCTATATAAATGACTTAGGTTTTAGTTCAATATCCTTATCAATTATCTTCCCTATGTTTTTTCCCGAAACCTTTTTTTGTTATATATATGGCAGTATGTTTTTTATTCATGTAGCTGCTTATTCTATATATGGTACGAGTATGTTTTCGTGAAATTACGCCGGCAGCTACAACCACAGCACAACACAGCGCCCTGACCCCTTCATAAAAAAGCAAAGCAGATACATATCGATAAAAGAAGGACACCGCAAGCAAGGCGACCGAGCTGGCGAGAACTAGCATACCGTCGAGTTTTGCAGCTCGCAGTGTTCTCAAAACGAACTGTTCAATCGTAATATGTCCGGCCTGAAAACACATGGGACCGCCTGGTGGAATGCCTGAAGGTTTTTGTTTGAGGTTTTCCATCAATCTCGATGAGATCCAGCACTCCTGTATATTCCCATCCTTTGTTTTTTATGCTGAACGCGGGATTTCTGCTTGCCCTCATGGAGCATATAGAGCCTTTCGCATTTGTAGCGAGTCGTCAGCATGCACCAAAATTGATTGACATAATATTCATCTGCATTCCCATTGCGTTCAGTTATGTTGTTTGCTTGAGCGAAGGAGGCAGCGGAAGCGGAGCGATGCACTTTGCGAATGTATGAAGAAGTACCCCCGCCTTAAGGGAAAGGAGGACCACTCAAGGATGTCCTATCAACTAGGCACGCTAGGGCGTTGTGAGCATATGAACGTTGAGATTCATACATATCCATTCGTTATCTCGTCACTACACACGGATATAAGTGTAAGATCAATGGTGTTTGGATATTCCGGTGAAAACTGTACGCGGCGCGACTACGAGTACAGTAGTTTCTCCTCCTCGTCTACGTTGCCTCACTATTCAAGACGTCGACAATGGACTAGGTCATATGACTTTCTACCATAGGAATAAAGGAAAACTGTCGTAAGACAGACCGTCGGCCTGTACAACAGCCCGTTGATTATATATATATATGTTTATATATATATATGCAAAGTGGATCAATTGATGGCCACGCCTGCCTCAGTCACAGGTGAGAGCGGAGCGAGGGAACTTTTCACACATGGTATATATTATATTGAGGAGTGCTCAGCCTCAATGGATCGAAGGGACACGCAGGGATGTGCTGTCAGCTAGGCACGCTGGGGCGTTGTTATCTTGCGGACTTTGAGATCCATTCGTATTCGTTTGAAATCTTTGGTACGCACGGACACGAGCTCAAGCGTAGTTTAGTTTCAGTAGCCCGGCGCATACAGTACGTGGCGCAACTATGAGCGCAGTGGTCTCTCTCTCTCCCATCTAATCTGCCTCAAGGATCGGGGCATTGGCAATAGCACAGAGCATCGAGTCTACTGTCATAATGAGTATCCAGGAATGTTATCAGAAAACGGACCGTCGGCCTGTACAACAACCCGAAGATTTCACCGATACGTAATGTGTGCGTCATTCAGAGATGAACAAGTGAAGACCACGCTCGCCGGAGTCACCCTTTCTTGATCCCCAACCCCCCACTTTTCGTGTTCTCTTGAATTCAGAGATCAAGGTTACTTTCAAAATTGCCACATAATAAGCGCCCATTCAAAATCATGTCCACTTTAGTCTTGATGACGAGTGATATTCGCGGGCACTTCATGGCCGCCTCTGCCATCCCTCGTCAGAGCGACTCACTTTGATCAAAGCGTCGACTGGCACCGAACGACGTCGCCAGTACTTCGTCAAGTCCATTTCTACACGAACTCCACAAAACGTTCATCAGGGTTTCAAGTAGTGTTGGATATCGTACCAAAACTTTCGATACATCGTTCGAAAAACATATTATCGAACCGGAAAAAGTCCGGTATTTTCAAAATAGTTTCGGTAATTCGATGAACGATAACGATACGACAACACGATAAAAGACCACAGGCCTCCCAAGGCGATAGGGGACACAGCAAAAAACGACACTGGACCCTACTATTAATAGTAGACGAGTATAACATCAAGCCATGGGTATACCAACCATCAAATTATTTGATTGAAGTATTCAGTACTAGGTGTGGCTAACGAGCACTAAGAAAGGAAACGGGCAAGGAGAAAAAAGAAGACTGAGATTGATAGGAAAATAGGAATTTCGCGAGTTTGTTTTCCTGGAATTGGTGGATGGCACGGCGCCCCCCTTTTCAAGTAAGAAGTTCAACCTAGGCCAGGCTTCTTGGTTTCATTGTCTCCAGCCAATATTTGTACGTTGATTCTCCAAAAAACGTGCTATATTCCTGGTGTTGTTGTATTTATCGGCATACCAGGTATAAATATGTACTTTTTGCTGCACATACATCCGGCGTCCTCGCTGGCTTGATAGGTAGTCCGCGCGCCTATCAAGATCAGTTTCGTAGGTTCAAGTTGTACCGCGTGCATGCTCAGGGGCTTTTGCTTTCAGGAGAGAAATTGATTAGCGGAAAGCGCGAGACCGTGAGTTAGCTAAAATTCGATGTAAACCGACGAGGAGTGGGAATGCTGAACTCTATGCGCGATAAAAAAGAAAGACTCGTACCGAGGGGGAAAAGGATGGACACCTGTGACAACGTCTTGTCCAGAAAAGCTTCGAGGGTAACACCTCCTACGAAGTGTAGGCTGGAAAATAGAAGTGATGAATAAAAAAATAAAGAAATGTATTGCGACAAACAGCTGGGCTATACCTAGTATACACACTTCGTATACGGATGCCTCGTATACTAAGAACACGAGCAAGGCTAATCGCAGGCCGAAACTGACATGACACGTTTAGATTCGAGATCCTTCGCCTTTACTGAGGTAGGTATAACGCACCCACTCTCATTGAAGAAGTCCATCCTTGGCCAGCTTCCCTGTTTCTTATTGATTGTTCACAATAAGGATACCAATAAAATATAAGAGTATTGCGATGGGTGGATAGCGCTGTCACATCATCTGTAAGTGAGTGTAACTACAGTATCAAGAGTATAGTTACACGGCGTGAGGTGGATAGGGAATATGGCTGCAAAGAAAGTAGGACGGTGTGGGAAGGCCCTCCTATAGGTCCCAACTTTAACCAGTACCAGCACAACCTGCTGGGCGTTGCAGTAAAAAAAAACGGCCATTTACTGGAACAGTGAACTCTGGCATTAAATATTTGACGTTATTTTTCAAGTAATTTGAGAAGAGATAACAGACTGTAGCTCTTGCAGCAGCAGATGTCAGGGTGGCAGGTGCAGAAGGGTGGAGGAAATCACAAGGGAATTAGGAAAGGGCAGGTAAAGAAATGATTGCAGCAGTAAAGATACCCATGAAGAGGTTTACGCTTTATTTTGATCTAGTGTAGTTTCGTCAAGTATTCAGGCCTGGTTCAGGAGTATATTTAGTGGTGCGGTGTCTGTGTTGCGCGCAGAAAACACACTGTATGTTCGAATAAATGCCCAAATGCCAAGTAAAAACGTGCGTTCAAACTCTTCCCGAATCTCGTAAAGGCGTGTATGGGAATCACAACCTAAACTCATTTTTTGCTTTGGAAAAGAAGGGCCTGCAACAAAGTAGGGCCTGCGGCGAATTTAAAGAGGGGCTCAATTATTTTAGAGGCGAACGCGAATTCGGAAAACAGTGTCTCTAGTTTTTGGGAATGCGCCCAAACAGTTGCGCGCCTTAAAATGCGTGTCGCGCGCCCTCCGCGGCTATTGTTGCGGAAAACGGCAATTTTGACCAAAATATTGCACCGGCGCAACACCTAATTATATCCCTAGTCTGATTGTCATTTATGATGTCGTTGAAGTTATATTTCCCTTCTATACGTGGGTGGTGTGTTTGGAAAAGGTACTCTTGATACTTGCTACACTGTCAGTAACTAGTTGGCAAAAAAAAACAAGAAAATGTTGACAAGGTACCCGGCGTCACATACCAGATATATTATTAGGGCAATTATTTGTAGTAGTATCGATATTTCATACCTGTACCACTGCAGCTGGAGCAGTAGGAGCGTGGTTTTTACTGTGTTCCTATGGTGATGTCTTACTTGCTATATAGGCCCTGTAAAGGTAAATAGTGCAGATATATATAAGCTGGGAAGAGACACAGAAGGAAGGTTAATGCTGGACAGGGCACGCTCATTGCACTTGACGATTTTACTACTACCGCTAACAAAGGACACCCGAAGAAAACGCCCGCTCTATAACTGTCGTGGTTCTTAACCTCCAACCCGCTTGTTGTCGAGCTTATGGAAAGAACGTCCCTAATGGTGTTGAGACCCGATCCCTTTATATTTTTTCCTAGACAGCAGTTGAGTGACATCGGAACAACCTTTCTGGAAAAAATACAAGAACAGCAGGCATCCCCGGGACACAACGCCAGCACGGCCGCGGCTGTCCCTGGAAGAGGTGAGAGGGGGGCGAGAACAGGGATGTGCGAACAGGAAACAGCGCACCGAATGGTAGACCTCATTGCGAGCTTTTCATAGATATTACACAAATGAAAAAGCGGATCTGACAAATTCCTTTAAATTGTTCGCACCCAAACTCGGTCAGCTAATTTATATATTATATATGCATATGTGTACGAGCTGGGTGAGTCGAAACATGAGCAAATCATCCGAAGGCCGAATCTCGTGAGCCACTGCGAATAAGGATCTGGACGTTTGAGGCACTAACTCTCACAAAACGCTGGATGTGTATGAACAAGTGCATACAAAAATGAAATGTTCATTATTCCACTCGATCTCGATGAGAAGCTCGAAACTGCCAATCAACTGTTCTTATATCGGAATTTCCCGAAAGTGTAGCCCAAGACCCTACGAGGAGGTCGACATAAGTTGCATTGCCCAGCTCACCACTCATCAAGAAATATTGCTCAACACAATTTCCATACGTACATAAAACAAGTGTTTACGGCAAATAATGCTGTCGTATTGTATTTCTTTCGAATCGCTTTATATTATCGTTTCCTGAGTCGTGGGAGAGGGAGAGTCTGCTCCCCTCGGCCAGATACCTGTATCGCAGCTTCTTGCAATACCCTTGAGTATCTCAAGCACTATAATCTATGTCTCTCTCCCTCCTATTTTACCGGCCGGGTTCCTAACTAGTGCGGCCTCCATTTGTTTCGGATGACCAGGCCTCCGAATGGTACGGTATCATTCTACTCCTCCAACACCGAGGTAACGGAAGACTACTGTTTACCGTACTCGTTGTTATCTCCTCCCCCACACTGTTGCTTTCCCTGGCTGTCTCTACCTTGCCACCTTTTCTTTTGCCAGCTTTGTGACACACTCGTGGAGTCTTTTAGGTTATCACGCGTGTACACCTTGTACGCGTCGGACCTCCACCTCCCATTTTCCTGGATGAATCGTTCCGCTATGCCTCCCTCCCGCCGCGAGCGTAGTCGCGGCTCCTATACGCAACAAGAAAAGGGCGAACTCATCGGGATTCTGACCTGACGTCGCCACCACCTTTTTGATTGCTCGATAGGCGCGGCTATACCTAGCAACTCTTACGGCCTTGCTACATCGATACGAGAAAAGGGGGGGATGGTCGGAAAAACCAGGGAAAACACGGCATCAACTCCAACGTAAGGGCAACGGTCCTGCCGTCTGCCCAAAAGGGCGACCTTGGCCCATAAATCTCACTTCGAGCCCACACGCGCACACTGCCAACCTGTTCCTGATCTCCATTATACCTCTTGATCTGCACCTCTACCTTGTCCGGCTGTTGCCCTTGCATGTTTCATAACTGTGTGCTTTGGCGAAAAATAAAAAAACGCACACACACACACACACACACACACACACACGTCACCCGCGTCAGGCGGTGTACGGGGTGCACCGTCCTCGAATCAGCGGCGAACATTTTGTCCGATCGCATCCTCAGGAAGTAAACGAGACACAGACACAGCCACACACCTTCCTCTCTGGACCCCACGTGGGAATGAGATTTTTCTCCGCGAGAAGTATATATACCGAATGACACCGGTGAGCGCACGCGGCGTGGCGTTCCTTCCGTCTTGTGGGCCCGTGCTATACCCCCGAGCACTCACCGGACCATAGGAGCCGTGACCGTCAGCTCCACTCCCCCCAATCAATTGAAATATTGCACTGGTGCGAATTCCCCGTGATTCGTATCCGCCAGGTTACCTTCCGACGCACAACACCACGAGGCAAACTCGATTGGCGCCCAGTCCTAAACCGTTCCGAATGACTCGACGCCGATAACTCCTGACAACCCATCAACCTGCGAACCTACTCCAAGATCGGAGATCAGACTCGTACGTACGCCTGGTCGAGCTCTCAACTGAGCCCCCGACTTACTGGAGGCCAAGAAGTCGGTACAGAGACCCGCTCCCGCCTCCCCTAGGCGCTGCTCCGAAGAACGTCGGTAGTCAAACGCGTCGTGGCTTTCCGACCGTCACGTGGGCCCGTGCCAAGAAAACCCTATCCAAGCGCAGAAGTAGCTGCTGCACAAAACCTTTGCGTCCGAACCGGCAGCCGCGTGCTCCCTTCACGCGTAAAAGTGGCCAGCCGGCTCGTACCTCGTGTATAATCGCTGCCAACGACGCCAGAGGCTCACGCTCGGAGGATGCAGGCGGCGACGGGGACGAGCGGGGGGGGGAAGATGGGGTCATCGATGCATGTACAACGGTGTGGAGTCGCAGGGGAGGATGTTCCAACCTCTGCCCCCTCAAAGCGGCTCGAGCTATGTCCAGTGTGCGTGCTGTGTGATGCGACGACCCGATGTTTGCCTGCAAAACGGGGCCGTCTTTCATAGACACAAACATTCACCGGGTATGCCAATCTATATCTGTAAGGGGGATATCCTGTAGGGGAGGGGGGGGGGGGGGTGTCCTCGATAGGAGATATGTACTCGAT
>JBBMHQ010134520.1:0-19591 GCA_037834295.1 Postelsia palmaeformis
AGAAGGGCGAAGATGATGAATGGGATGAGAGAAAAAAAATAATAATAATAAAAAAAAAAAATTGCGCACAAATATATTTCATCGTGTAAACGGAATCTCGTCCACAGGCGTTGGATCACGGTTGGTCGTATTTTTCACTTTCGTACAAATGTCATCATTCGCCAAATGTGTACCTGGTACGATTCACAGCCCCTGCATCGATGATCCTACTCTTCGCAGTTCATCAGGCCCACACCGACGCTGCAGCAGCAGCGACACAAGCCATATCGGACGAGGTCGCCTCAGCCGAAGAGGACGAGCTTGTACGCATGTTTCAGCGATCTCTACATTTTCGACCCACACGACATTCTACCTTCGAAGACGTCTGACCCCAGTAAAAACAAGAGATGAAGGGAAAACAAGTCGCGTCATCCTGCAAGGACTGTTTTTTTTGGGCAAATTTTGGCTTGAAATCTGGGCGAGTGATTCCAGCAACATCATGCGGAGGCAAACAGCCAGGTGTGTCATGTTTATGTAGCCTTGTCGTCGAGAATCTGGATCGAGTACTGGACAATGAAGGGTATACCTCGGTTACTCTATGCTTTTCTTGACGAAGTTCTCCAGTGATATATAATGATCTTGTTGAAGCATCGCACGGGAAAGATCTTCCTTCCATAGATCGTCCGCTTCCACGGACAGAAGCCGGCCTGTGGCGGCAAGATTCGTAGCTATTAATAGCACCAACTCGGCCGTCTGCCCACACTTTTGTGCCCACGACCTCAACGCACACAGTCCCCACAAGGAGGGGCCCACGAGCAACCAATTCGTCGAGTTCGAGCTGGACGAAAACCGCACTGTCGCCCTCCAATTGTTCGCTGCGCCACAATAGAGTGTTTGCGACAGGGGCGAAAAACGAAACCGCTAAAAAAAGGGGATTTCTTACCCTTCCTGATTCCGGCGTTTTTGCGAGGAAGGTCAACCAAATCCCGCAGACGACGCTTCCAAACATAAGGTTCATTCTTATCGCAGCGTGTTCTGTTTTGTTTGTCTGTTACTTCCTCCCTTCACGTCTTCCGGACTTTATATATTTTCGACACCTTCGCGCCCTGGTTTGTAGCGCGCTTACCGTAGCCTTTTCTTCTCGTCTTGCGTGCTTGTACGTCGCGTGAGGCGTCGAAGCCTCATTACTAGGTGTGGGGTAGATTTATAGCTTTGTCTAGTTTGTTTCGAATGGCCGCACCTTCGGCTCCCCTTTTCGATTTCTGGAATAATGGGGTCGTCATCCTTGATCGTCGTGTGGTCTGCATCTACGGCTATTCAGGGTGGCCTTATGTGATGGTATCACATTCCAGTAACTAGAAAGCGGTGCAATACGTACCGGTATGAGAGAGCGTCGTACACGTCTCCGTAGATAGTACTTGTGTGCGGAGACAGTCAGATAAGTGCCACGAGTAGAACCACACGTGACGTGCTAGTAACGGAAGGGCTTAGTAGATTGTACGTGCATAAAGATACATAGTTCAGGGGACAGTTTGTGCCCCTTGGTGGCACTCTGATCTCGTGCCCTATGCCTGAGCTCCCTTAAGATGAGCAACAAAAAGAACTTTACCGAGAAGAAGCGTGTCCTCGCCGGCATCGGCATCCCTGCATCCCCTCTCCATAAGGAGCTCCTTTACAGTAGCGATCGCGTTGATGTTTGTTGTCGCTACTGCGAACACTAGCTCTCCTTCTCTTCCGTGTTGCTTGAAAATCTTCGGCCTGCTATGTCTCGGTTTTATTCCCGTTTAGGTCACATACCCTTTCTGAGCAGGTTGTTATCTGGTGCTTCTTGTGATTCGGCATTTTAGGCTGGGTGCAGGCCATTTCCATGGATTTTCTACAGTCATGGCTCTAGTTATAGTTGGGAGATGGTTGTCGTGTTACGCTGCCGTCATCATGGTCGTTGTCTGGTTCATGTCCTACGGTGGTTTGTTCGTCTTTACTCTTCCTGCTTCTTGACACCGCATGCTGCGGACGAGAACAGCCCTGACAAAACATGGGCTTCACGCGTGATCGGAATGTATGCCAGGCCCGGCGTATAGTTGGGGTTAGGGAACTAAGAGAACTTCGCTCGTCTAGTGTTTTTTTATTCTGGCCGATTGCCCTCTTTCGGCAGTGCAGCTATCTTGTAATTCCTACTCTCATGGCGTCACCCACCGTGTTTTGAGACTCGCGACTAAGATTATCACATACGACACGCCCTTCATTAGGCCTCGTTTGTTCCTGTAGTTCGAGAAAATTCTGGCAACTAGAGCTGGGCGCTGGCACAATGAATACTATCAGTAGTATTCTACCGGCAATAGTATTGGACCTGGCCAGTTCATTCGCCAGTAGTTTTATATTTCGTACGCCCGAGAAACACGCCAGACTATAGTACAGAGCCCACTAAATGCGTTTCGGGGGGAGAGAGGAGATAAGAGAGACGGTGTACTGCTGCAATCCAGTATTGTGATTGTGCTGATTGGTTTCGACGACAGCAGTAGATTCGCTACTGCCTGAATCAGCCAGTGCCCAGCCCTACTGACAACAGTTATTTTGCCTCCTCTAATGTTTCCGTTATTCGTTGAACGAAACGCCATCTCGTCACGTCTTCTCCTTAAAATCGGCGGTTTGTTTTCCATTTTTCACGTACGCCTATCTACAGCAGTAATGTGTTATTCCTCCGTCTCTCTATATCTCCTGTGAGACAATCCCGAACCCTGAAACACAAAAATCAAAGTCGTCATTGTGGTTTACTTTGCCTCGGAGACCAGCATATCATTCACTGCGCACGATGCCCACGCATCGGCTTCGATTTTCAACACTCACTTCAGAGATCACGCCCAATATCTCAGAGATAAGTGTATCTTTTCAATAGTGAAAATTATTTCTGTAGCTTCATAGTGACACGGGTCCGTTCTGGGGATCCGTCAAAATAAAGTAATGGCCGCTTCGCCTTCGGTGCGGAGAAGTCCGTTCGAGTCCGTCAGAAAATCATACGCGTGTGCCATTTCAATTAGCATGAGAGGAGTTCGCGCTGTCGTGCACCGTCAGTCCCACCGTGGCTTCGTTTGTTGGGGCCGTCAATCAATTATTCTTGATTTCCCTGGCCCTGTTTTTTCGTCTTGACAGGAATAGTAGTCGCTCCTGTTTTTTGTCCCTACTCCGAATTTCCTGGTTTCGGAAATGCTCTTGTTTTCCTTGTTTTTTTTCAAAAAAGCGGACAATGAAGAGGACATATATTCGATATTGACGGCGTTTAGATCGGGTTATATATCACCCGCGCCCAAGTCCTATCTTGCCTCCTAGTGCCTGTTTAGTTCCGCCTCCAACCGACCGGGTGCTTTGTCGGTGCCAAAAGGGTTGTTTGTACGGGTTCATGGTATGGATTAAACCCCCATTGAGGGCATGTCTCAACCCTCTCGCAAGAACAATGGAGCGAACAAGAAGGTGGTGTGTTAGCCAGATGCACTGGTACCGATTGGGTCCGGAAAGCCAATAGGTTCCATGCAGGCGAAGAAAACCAGTGGCACCCAGAACAGGAAGAAGACGTCCTAACCCCTTTCTCTTGTTTAAGAGAACCGAACGGCCTGGCCGCAAGGGCCCAAGCATAGTCCCATTTACTGTAGATGGACACCACGGAATATGGAGGTGGGCAGTAGTTGCTGACCACGCTATAATTGTTATATCGTGGTATGCGCAAAAGTTCACGTTCGTACTGATTAGGCTAGCGATGTCTGGCATTCAGCAGTGACTGAAACACGTTCTTTGTTTACGTTGGAACGGAACGAACGATCATGAACGGCCTTTCGTTTCGTTCCGCTCGGTCCCACAAGGTCGAATAGGGCCAAGATATGCCCGGAGATTGTGTTGACTCAAAAGTGCAGCAAAGGTAGACATCGGGTGGAAAATCGGAACAAGTTTTGACGAATCCCTCTTGCGCAGTCTTCGTCGAGCGCCCCGTCCCATCGGCCGCCCTGTGATTGCCAGGTTTCTCGGTGATAGGTCGGTTCTCGAGAGGCCGTTATCATTTATGGCCGATCGATCGAGCTCATCGTTCTTTTTAGAAGCCCTTTGTAGGACTCGAAGTACAGCGTAGGGATAGAACTACGAAATATTGCGAGAGTCGATCGCTATACGCCGTTTGACGCAGATCACTGTAATCGCCATTGTCGCGAGCCTGCCAACAGGCTTATGAGACAACTAGTTCAGTGTATTTCGTTTCGTTGCCTGTCTTTGACGTTGTTTGCTTGTGGACACAATCAACAACGTCTTCATATAGAGTATACCGAGAGGCTTCTCGAGTTGACGATGGGGGATGATACCTCCGACAAAGGCAACACTATGAATAGCGCGCCTCCCAAGAATCACCTCAAGGCCGTGTAGGACCTCTCCCCTCCCATTACCCCCTTTTGGTTTATTGTGCTCGATCTTTTTGTTTCGGACCAGGATGCCCAAAGCGAAGAAAGGAGCCGCCTGGAGCGTTTCCGAGATTTATATTTGGCTGCAAGCAGCGGTGTGGACGTCGGGGGTACACCCCATTAAGCGGCTATGGAACTCCAGCCGCAGCAGACCGAGTGATGTCATCCCGACGGAAAATATGTTGAGTCTTTTCCATTAATGAAGACCATAACAACGCCCTTGAACGACGAGCTAAACCATGTACCAGCTTATTGTTTATTCCCCAAGGTGTCTTTGCAGTCTTGCTGGCTCGGCGACCCCATTTCGATCCTGCTGGAATTTATGTGTCGATTGGTTGCTGCTATAACTCCAGAACAGAGCCTCGTTGGTTTGCCGCAATACGTGTGGTTGGAAAAATTGCAGCAGTTTGAGGTCCTTGAATGTGGTTTCGACGGTCTCCGGGGAAAGTCAAGATTCGGAACCAGATTCCAGGCAGTTGTGTTCTATTTTTGTGTTTCTGTTCGGAGATTTAGTTCAAGCAGAATCCATTGCAGAACACAACCGCATTATGCGCTGCCGTGCTGTCTCTTGGGTGTGAACTTGATTCGCGGGGTGTATGACGATCGGGGTGTGGTGCAGCTAGTGTCGTGGTCGTCGGAGTTAGCGCCAAGGTTAGAATTCTGCTATCAACAGCAACTGCCAATCTCAATAGCAGCAGAGATAGGCGTGCATGTGGTGATAGCGTCTGTTGCCTCTGCATCTGGTGGCGGTGACTCATGCGTTCTGACTCAGGTTCTCGGTTGTTTGACTCGCGTGTGTTACGTCCTCTGTCTTTGCTGATACTGCTGCGCAAATGTTCCAGGAATACTACGTAATCACGCGACAGTCTTGCGTAAACATTTTTTAGTTGTTACTCCCGTGAGCACGTACTGATTTCGCGCTAATACATCGTTGCTATTTTCCACCAGGTACCTACGTTTTGGTTCCACCTTATCATGTGAAGTCCAGAATACCCATTCCAGCAGCGTATTTGCAGCGTACGTGATCCTACGGAAACGGTGAATTGTACCGTTAAACTCACGGGTACACCCCGTTTTCATTGCTTTTTACGAGAATGGAGCTTTTGCACATGTACTGTTGTGGTGATACAATAATATGGCAGCACTGAGAGCAATCGTGGAAGTTATTCGTACCAGCCGTCAGTATATGTATGTCTTGTGTGGAGTCCAAGGCGCTTCGCTCCGCGGACCGTTCTCGCTCGCTAAGCTCGCTCAAACTGAACGACACAACGAAAATGTGCGAAAGAAGCGGACAGAGTTCACATAATTCGGTCAAAGTTGACGACTTGCAGACACAAACAGTTCCGTACTCGAAAAAACAGCCCGGACGCCGTATAATGTGTCCATGTGTATCGTGGCACACAACATATGCATGTAATGTAAATATGCACGAAAGAGAAAAAACGCAGCTGCGGTACTGTAATCGAGCGATCAGATGGCCTAGTTTTGAATGATTTCCGATTCTGCGTCGAATTTCGAAGTCGATACTGGTACAGATCAAAAACTGGTAATAAATGCGTCCGAACCTAATTCCGAATATATATATATAAATTGGATCTTGAATGTTTCGTGTTGATGTCCTTGTGGTTATTTTCATGCAAGAGGTTTTGTGGGGGTGGCTATTAATACCTTTTACTTAGTTGTGGCTGTTTTTTGGTGAAATGACTCGAGTTTCACAGTCCTTTTTTCGACAATTTTTCGATCGTTTCTCTGATGCTTATCTTGAATTAGTGTCGGGGCGAGTGTCTCGCTCCTTCTCGACTGCAGTCCGAGTTTGAGTCGAGTTCCGAAAATCCGTTTTGTTTAGTGTTTCGGTTCGATTTGTTTTTGTATCTTTTTCAAGTGTCTTTTTCTTCTCCTGGGATATATTTTCGGTTCGGGTTTGAGCTTCAAACTACGGAGTTTTGTCTTGAAGTCACTGCAGGTAATTTACCTTGACGTTAGCGTGCGAGCGACCCCGGGAGTGCAAAAATGAAAAATGATCAAAATATAGAAAAATGAGTATCCAAAGACGAGCCTTCAGATGAAGGCATCATAATTTGTCGTAGACTCTGTGCGCTGCGAGCAAGGCCTTGTTGTAATGAATTGTGGCCCGAAAGAGGGCAACAAGTACGTTACATTGGACTGTATCGACAGCAAGGCGAGCATGCAGGTTCAATCCCTTTGGGCGGGTGCGCCGGGTATGATTAACACTGCCAGGCTGCACCACCGAAAAATGCAGCCGCACGGTTGTACTTGCGGGTACGAAACGTTCCGCACCCACATGATCGTCTCCAAGCAAGATGCCCAGACCAAGAAGTCATCCAGGAAGCGCACTGCCCCGTAAGTCCTGTCTCGTATTGACTCACAAAAGTGTGCCGTTTCTGCATCATCATAGTCTTTCCGCCGTCGCCACCTCCACGCACTTTCCCCCCGAATACACTACTGTGTGTGGTTGTTTGTTTTCTATCTTGATTCCCGACGTCAACAGTACGCGCATTTACCGGCCTTCCATGTGAAAGACGTCAGCGCCGTCTCATTTATTTTTGTTACATTTTACGGGGTGGTTGGGTGTTTTTAATCAGTATTCCCAACGTCAACAGCATGCGCATTTTTTTTCACATTCACTACTCTGTGGTGTTCATATTTGTAAGTCCAGCTTTTCTTACGTACGGATCGCCTTTCATTTGAGCGGCGTCACCGCGTCTCATCTTTTTCTTTGCATTTTTCATGGATTTTGAATTGTTTGGATCATTATGGGTTGTTTCAGACGCATCTTAACGACCTCGGCCACGCACTCCTCTCTCTTATTGGGTCCTCCGGCGGCAGCGTAAGGCCCAGTGGTTTTCGATTATTTCTGCATAGGTTTCTTCAACGCTGTTCTGGGCACCCTTCTTTTTCCTCGCCTTTACTCTCTTTTCTGGCCCGCTTCTTCCTTGTCTGTTGTTTGTGTTAGCACTCTGTGCCGCTTTTTCCATAACACCGCCATTACTCCGGCATTGAGCTCTACTCTGTTATATCGTACTGTACTCCCCATGCATGCCCTCTTCCTCCTATTTCTTGCTTCAGCGGGACGCCCTAGTTGGCTTCACGACTCCATCACGTCTCGGCATCACAAAGCCTTCTCCTTCACCGTCTGTTCGACTTTCTTATCTTCATTTTTATTCAGGCTTTTGACTCTTCTTCCTCGTGGCCTGAGCTGTTAATGTGCTGTCACGCGTCTGTTTCGGAAATACGCCGTCACGCATTCGCATTTTTCAAACTCTGTTTCGGGTTTTATTCAGCTTTTTTTGTGTTCCCTCTTCTCCATCATTCACATTGGCGTGGACATCCACGCGATCGTTTTCAATAGGAGTTGTACTAGTGTTTGCCCGTGAAGGAATGGTATTAGTAGTCGTCATGCTGGTGGTCGTCGTCGTTGTGATAGTGGTGGCTTTTCCATCATCGTTTTGATTTCTGCTTCGTCGTCGCCTACCTCTCGCTATCGGTTATTCGACTGATTTCGGTTGCCATCGTTGTAGGGTCCGAATTCAGCCCCCTTGACTTAAGCAGTAGCTCGTGCCGCCCGCTTGTTCCTGCAATTCCGTTTTATCCGTGCTTTGTCGTAATGGTGGTCACAGTAGTCGTGGCGGTGGTCATCGTTGTCGTATGGTGGCCTTTCCATTATCTTTTGGGATTGCCGCTTTATCCTCGACTAACGTACACCTTCCCCCCTCGATTCCTGGCCTGCTTTCCATTCCATTACTTGTGCGGTCTGATTCCAATCCCCTCCGCCATTGTATTCGGTTCCGCCCAGTTGTTCCTGCAGTTTCTTTTCATTGCTGCTGGTTGCGCTCAGTTGTTCCTGCAGTTTATTTTCGTTGCTGCTGGTTGCGGTGGTGGCAGCAGTGCTAATGGTAGTCGTCGTCGTAATGATGTTAGTATTCGTCATACTAGTGGTAATTGCGTTAGGGATTAGTTTGTCGTCACGCCAGTAACCCCAATAGTGTAGTTACGCTGGTTGTAGTCGTCGTCGTCGTTATTTCTACGGTGTTAGTGGTGCTTTCGTGTGTTTGTTGTGCGGTCCGACGTTAGTACCCTTGGTCGTAGTTGTCGATACCGCTCTGTTCCTGCAATTTCGATTCATTGCGACGGACTACTTTGTGCTACAGTAGTGCTGGTGGTTGTACCTACATCGTTACCCTAGTGGTGGCTTCTCCAATTCGGGGTTCCTTTGTCGTCAAATAAATTGCATCTATCGTGTATTATTTGTGTTTGTTGTAGTTAGTTGTGCTTCTTGCAGAGGTAGTAGTGGTGCTGTTGTGGTGTCATTCCACTATTTCCTTACATTGCCGTTTCATAGTCGGCTACGGTTCTGGTTCTTCTCATGTAGTTTCCCTATTTCATTTCAGGGTTACTTTGTAGTCACATTACGTAGTAGAACCAATCGTGTGGTTGTGCTTGTCCTTGTGCTTGCTGCGGTGGTAGTCGTACTTTTTCGCGTCTACAATTGTCATCCGTCTTTCTTGGGCTTCCTTCGTTCATAAATTTCATTTTATTTGCCGATTTTTGTTTCTCTATGATTGATCTCGCTTGTCCGATCAGGTTACTGCATGCGTACCTTACCACAACCTTGCCCGATCAGGTTACTGCCTGCGTACCTTACCACAACCATGATCACTGGCGTACTTTCAGTTTACGCCATGGGTATATTATCGTCTTCTCTTCTGTCGTCGTTCGCGTCACATTACCTCCCCCTCCGCGCCGATGTCATTACTCCAGCCATATTTTATGTTATTTGCTGTAGTCGTTGTTCGTTCAGGTTACTGCATGCGTACCTTACTCCAGCCATGATCACTGATGTGCTTTCAGTTTTCACCATGGGTACCTCATCTTCTTCTCCTCTGTCGTCGTTCGCGTCACATTACCTTCCTCTCCGTGCCGATGTCATCACTCCACCCATATTTTATTTTATTTGTTGTAGTCGTCGTTCTTTCACTTCTGCATTTTGTTTATCAACGTTGTCTTCTTTTTCGACCCGTGTATCATCCTCGACTTATTTTTTGTATCCGTTTATTTTTTGCTCGAGTTCTCTCCAACCGATCACGTTACTCCCGCCGAACCTCCTGCTTTGCGTTAAAGTAACATTGGTTCCGGAGACGAGCAACGCGGTTGTTACTCATTCGCTTGCGTTACTAACCAAATTGTACTTGCGGGTACGAAACGTTCGAATAAAAAAAAAACACACACACACACACATCACTTTACCCCTCTAATAAAACGCCTTATACACGCGACGCCAAATTCGTGCGTGTAGACATGATTTTGAACAAAAAATTGTAATTGCTGCCCCTGTGGCACCGGTCACTCTCCTCGTGCACGATAGGGTAACCCGATTTGGGGTTTGTCCGGCTCCATTCCCTCTCTGTCTCAGTGAGCTCCGCCGAACGCCGTGCGAGAGGTATACGCCGTGCCGGCTGTGCCCTGTGTCACTAGCTGGTTGGCTCGAGCGTGTGGTTGTCAGCTCATCAGGGTGTGTCCAGACAGAATCGAAATTCAAAAATCGAAATGAAAATAAACCAGGCGCTAATTGGTCCCTGTTCAAAACATGTTCCCTTTGTTTTTCAGGTTCCGAGAAAATGAACGATTTACCACCCAATGCCGAAATCGAAAAGTTGACGGCTGGAAATCGAAAAGCAAATCGAAAGCGCGAAAGCAACAATTCAGCCCGTTCTTCTGGTCAGCGCAGCCACGTGAAAATACTACATCAGGACGCTGTATACAGCACCCAACCAACTGCTAGCACGGCAGCACATCCGCACAGACCCCCGTAAACAGCCAGCAGGTGAACCACAACACCAGCTCCGACGTGCTCGGGCCTTTGCTTTCCGGCGTTCGAGACAAAGCGAACATAGTTGTTAGAAAATTCAGGGTGATACCCTCGAGAACGAGGTCGGAAGTTCGTTCTCAGTATAATTTCAAGTTTGATCTCGGGGCGACAACGTTGGACGCGCCACAACTTCCATGGGAGGCCGAACAACCTCCCCAATTCGAATTGCCGTCGCGTTTGCCTGCGTCTGTGGTGAATCTGTGTTGCCGAGTGATCGATTGCCGGCATGTGTGCACAGTTGTGAACGGCCTATGTAGGTTGTGCTCCCCGTTGTTTTTCGCCTGGATCCCTATCTTCACTTTTTGATACTGTGTAGACTTCTCGGTTGATTTGTATCGAAATCGAAATAAATTCGATTTTCGATTGCGCTTCTCGATTATGTGTAGATGCTCTCAAAACGTTTTTCAAATGGTGCCGCTGTCCGCCACTGTGAGCGCGGCTTGGACGCTCCTTTTCAAACTTCAATAAGCGGCATTTTTTAATCGGATATGCTGTGTACGCCCGAACGGTAGAAGCGAAGCAAGATATTCTCGGTTAACATCTCCTGACTCCATAACCAGACTACGCTCAGATATGATAGCGACCTGTCCCCTCCTTCTGCCCCCCCCTCTACACGCCGCCGCGCCCGCGAAACCCGAAGACGGCCTCGCACTCGCCCTTTCCGTGTACACGTGAAAATACCAGGCGTTGCCAGTGTACAAAAGAGACGTTTGTTTCGGAGTAATTGAGGCACTGTAGTTTTGAGCACCTTTTTTTTTAAGAAGTCTGACCGCTTGCCATAACACGGTACACCAAGGACATTCAAGCCTGTCTACCGAAGTTTCGGTATTTGTTTGGGGCAAATATACTGCAACCAAAAATGGAACTACATTGTAAACTGGTGCGAAGAAATAACTGGTATACCGCTTGACAGTATTTCAGGCAAAACGGAGGCTGTTGGACCTTTGGTCACTGTACACGTGCATTTGAACGTGCAGGATTTCGGCTACTGTACGTGTGCATTCGAATTTGCAGGATGTCGGCTACTGTACGTGGGCAAACGTGCGCGGGGAGTCAATTTTTTGCCGCCCGGAATACGCGCTGGAATGGAGCTCCGATTTCAATCAGGGGGTGGGACCATCCAGCGACCGAGCGTACCGTGAGATATACATCTCGCACATTCCGCGCCGAGAGACTTGGTGGCACGTTCCGACATGAATGATCCGTGGGATGCCCATGCCTTACCTGGAGTATATATACCAGGTGTGTATTCGTCGTCTTTGTGTACCTGAGAGGTGGAGAGAGAGAGATGCGGTGGGCTTCAAAAGCGTTTTCGATTGGCATTTTTTCGATGGGGTGCGTAAATCAGATTGCTCGATCCAAGAAGTTGGCATCGAAAAAAGCTATTATTGTCAAAGCCCGGTTTTTTCTCCGGTCGGAAACCGATTTTTATTAGCCACGTACTCGACGGACGCCAATATAAGCATAAGCCCCTAGGCCATGCTTGTCAGACGGCATTTTTTTCCGGCTGACCGCTGAAACGTGGAGCGCACGATGATATTGTTACGCGTCACCGACCCACGTCATGAGGAGACGTTGGGCGAAAGCAACGGCCCCACATCAGATCGGGAATGTCATCGATTCCTATTTTACGATTCGAGGCATCTCAGGTCAGACAGATGCCTGATTTATTTGCATCATCTAGATCATTCATGCTGACGGGTGGGGGGCGTATACTAACATGTATGCTCTGGGACATGGCTCTTGAGCTGGATCTGCAATACGCAGATCCTGTGCGACGTCTCTTCCCCGTAGGTCTAGAGTCAAGGATTTTTCTAGACCGCTATATTGCCGACGTATGAACGGTTTTGCCGGCAACTCACGACGGGAGATGCCCACATACATGCGCGATGCAAAGCTCGGGGGCGCTCAACCACGCAGCAATAATCATGGAAGGTGCGCCCGAATGCCATTCAAGCTAATATGTTCAACCAACAACTCAACAGGCAAACTAACTCAAGGCCGAATCACTCTGAACGAAACGACTCCGAAAACATCTAACACATACAGTATCACGAAGGACCATATAAAATAGGACCTACGGTACATACAAATACCTATATATTTCGCTATTTTTGCGAACAATATTTGGTCCTATTAACTATGGTCCCCCGTAATAATAGATTATCCGAAAACAACCACAAAGAACTGCGGTCTGCCGCGCCATTTGAGGAACACGTTTGTTCCCCTCTGGGCTCCACATCTACTCCTGGTAGTTTCCCTAGTGGTCACTCTACCCGACTCCACGCGCGAACTTTCACACCCGTCGTCGTCTGAGTCCACGCAGAGGGAGTGTACGTTTCTGTTTCAAGCCCCCCTCCGCCTCCATATTCGAACTTGGAGGGTGGCATCTCGTGGGTGACCCACTCTTCAGATTTCACTTCTGCAGCAGGAGCATGAGCAGGATCAGGACCACTAACAGCAGCTGGTTCTAAAAATGGATGGTCTACCCCCCCGACAGCAGCACCAGCAGCAGCTGGTTCGGATAACGGGCGCTTGATCCCCCTGCTACTCGTTCTAGGGAAAAATGTCTCCTCCTGGCTGGGAGAGGGGCAAAAAAAGTCGGCCTTCCACTCCATGCCTTCGGCACCAACACGGCACGCGTCAATGCTGTCCCCATTCGTTCCCGAACCCAACACCACCCCATCGCTTCCTCCCATACAACCCGGACCCGTGCTGTTGGAGATCAGTCTGCTCTGTAGATAGGAGTATATCAAGCTTCCCTTGGCGTGTCGCTCGCAGATGTCGTTCGTGTTGGCACCACCCAAGACGGGCGACACCTTTATCGTACAACCTTGGTGGGAGCACCTCCCGGACACGACGTCAGCCACACCCTCATCCAGATCGCTTCTGCCGTCGGTGCCGCCTCCCGATGGTTTTTTTCTCGCTCGGCGAGAAAACCTTTTATGGACGATAATGATCATCTCAGGCTTAGCGTGTGCCGCGCACGACACCGCCAACGCCTTCCTGCCAGGAGCACCGTACCTAGGCCACTGTCTGCAACCAGGGTGAGTGCACCTCCTACATGTGACGTTTATCATGCCTTCTTTCGCGTGAGGGGCGCAATAGTCGGGCTGCCTGCTGCCCTCCTCGCCGAACGATGGGATTGTGAAGCAGCCTGGGTGGAGGCACCTTCGAGACACGAGGTTCACCGTGCCTTCCGTAGCATGTTCAGCGCAGGTTACCGCCTTCCCGCTGCCGTCTACGCCGTACGACGGGGTTTTATAGCAGCCTTCATGTAGGCATTTCCTAGATATGACGTTCACCATCCCCTCTTGAGCGTGTCGGACGCAGAGCTTCGGCGTGGTACTGCCGACAACGGCATATAACGGGGTTCTGCGGCAGCCTGAGCTGGAGCACCTGCTGCGTGTGAGCTTGGCCATTCCGTTGACGGCGTGTTCCTCGCAAAATTCGAGTTTCTTGCTGCCTTCCAGACCGTGGGTCGGGGCTTTTGTGCAACCTGGGTGGGCGCACTTCCTGGAGGTGAGGTTAACCATCCCTTCCTTAATGTGCCGGAAGCAGGCTTCCGGTATTTTGCTGCCGTTCACGCCGTAAGCCGGCCTTTTCGTGCAGTCTGGGTGAGAGCACGTTTTCCGTGTGAAATTGATCATTTCTTTCTTGGCGTGTAGGCCGCACCATTCTGGCTCCTTGACGCCGTCAATGCCGTATTTCGAGGGTCTGGGGCAGCCCTCGGCGGCACATGTAGTGCCCATGACACCTGCCACCCCCTGATTGGAGTGCGGGAAGACTGATTCGTGCTTGTTGCCCGTGCCGACGCCATTGTCTGGGGGGTTCGCCGAACCAGGACTGGAGAGCATCCGGGACGTGGCGTTGTTCAGCCCGTCCTTGGCGTGTGGGGCACAGACGCCCGGCTTGTCACTGCCGCTTGTGCCTTGCGAAGAGGTGGCGGTGCAGCTTCCGGCGGATCCTTTCTCTTCGATGAGCTCTATCGTCCCCTGCTTCGTGTTGGGCGATATCAACCCCGTCTTACTCCCACGGTCTACGCCATACGCTGAGGGTTTCGCGCAACCAGAACGCAAGGGTCTCTTGTGCATTACATTAGTCATACCCTCATGGGCGTGTGGGCCGCAGAATATTGGCCTGCCACTGCCGCCCACACCGAAAGACGAGAACTTCGGGCAGCCCGGGTGGGCGCACTTTTTCGCACAGACGTTGACCATCCCCTCCTTGGCGTGCTTAGAGCAAAACCTTCGCTTGCCGCTGCCAACCCGACCGAAAGATGGGGCCTTCTTGCAGCCTGGCTGAAGGCACCTCCTAGCCGTAATATTCACCATCCCCTCCTTGGCATGTGGCGAGCAGGTTTCCGGCCTGTTGCTGCCGTTCACGCCGTAGGCCGCGACTTTCGAGCAACTTGGGTGAGAACACTTTCTGCACGTCACGTTGACCATCCCCTCCTTGGCGTGCGGCGCGCAGAATTCCGCCCTCTTGCTTCCGTTCAGGCCGTACCCCGGGATCTTTGGGCAGCCTGGCTCGGAGCACCTCCTAGACACGACGTTCACCATCCCCTTCAAGGCGTGTTTAGAACAGAACACCGGCTTGCTATTGCGGTCCAGACCGTATGTCGAGCTTTTAGCGCAACTTGGGTGTCCGCATTTCCGGCGACCAAAATCAAGTTTTACGATGTTCGACTGCGGAGAACAGACCTCCGGGTTCTCGGTGGGGCTCATACCGTCCGAGGCCCTTGCAGTGGAGCAGTCGGCCGAGCCGTTCTCGCTGACGTCGTTCATCGTTACCTAGTGGGTTTGTAGGGATCAAGAAGCAAGCAGTGATTGATGAGGTCAGAGCCTTTCAAAATGACGTGAAGTTACGGAGGAGGAGAACGGGATTGTCTGTGTTTTGTACGTTCTGGTAAGGCGGTCAACAACTGAGTCGTGTGGCCATCGGTAGGCATAGCAACAGCGTCCGCAAACGCAGTAACGAACCTAACTACGCCTGAGGCAAGCGACAGTGAAGCTTTCGCTAGGAACTCGCACAGTGCGAAATTTTAAGCTGTCTTCGAGTTGTGCACGTAGGTGGACGGTAGACGGTAGTCACTGTTGGAGAACTCATAACAGCTGAGTCTCCACCATTGTCATACGACAGGCTTCAATCGTTTTGCGTTGGAACGAAAACAGAAATCCAGGGACAAAAATTCAAGGGACTCGTCAAATTTCATGCATGATCACAAACGCGTTCTACGATAGAGGACGCACATTTTCGCTGAAATATTTTCTGAATGGCGGGGTTACTTGACCCGAAATCGTCGGAATGTCAAACTTGTTACGAGAAATGACGTTTTTTTATTCTCGAGCCATGGGATCATCCATCAGAGTGCAACTTGAGGTTCGCCCAAGCCAGATTTGGGTGAGGTATTTAGCTCCTTGAGCGAGAAGCCTCAGAAATATTTGGGATGGATCTCTATCGTAGAACGCCTCTACACCGAGAAAACAAATCGATAATCGACATAGACAGCTGGAATCGGGCGGGTGATTACCCGCAGGCTTCTTCAGGTCGGCTGGTCTGCGGCTGCTTGCACTCACCGCTAGGCGTCTACCGCCGTTCTGCAGTTGTTACTTTCCCCGCCATTTGGCTGCGGCGCATGATGCTTATCGTGCACACACGGAAGCCTAGTTTGTTGCTGCCTGTGCAGCTGTGCCCCCTCTGAAGCGGATATAAGGGTGTCTCTTAACCACCCCAAGAGAGCATTGGGGCGAACCGAATGGAATATTATTTGCCGCGTGAATTGGTTTAGTTGGTTGTGGGAAACGAGGAGATTCGGTGCAGCCCGAGGAAAGCAGTATACTTATACCTAGGAAGAGGAAAAATAAGTGTTGCACTCCGTTTTCTTTTTCTTGTTTGGGAGGATAGAACGGCCCGACCGAACGGAAACAAATAGCAGATTACTTGATGTAGAGGGACACCACTGAAGATGGATGTGGACACCAATTTGCCGTGGCAGATGCAAAATATACCGTTCGTGCCGATTCGGCTGGCGAGCCTCAAGATTCCGCATGGACCCAAACACGTTTTTAAAAATAATATCGGAACGAATGACCACGAACAGCCTCGTTCTGTTCCGGGCGTTGCCATGCTCTTTGGTGGAGGTTAAGACACGCCCTGACACCCCGTGGTATGTAAAGTACGTAGAAGAGACCCACAACAGCTCCCACAGGAGAGCAGTGGATCGCAGCAGGGACTTCAGGGACGGATGATGCATTAACGCATTCTCCCTTAGCCCGGCGACTAGCCGATTACAGATGCCCCGAAGGTGTCGCTGGATTTTTACTGCGGCCGCGACCCATACCGATAAGGTACCTCGATGCGCAACATGCAGGGGAGATCACGGAGCAACGAGAAGAAGACCAGGGCAGCAGAGCGCGACATACAACCCGGCGTGCGATACCCATCGGCGATACGGTGTGCGCACTGCAAAGATGCCGGCGATCCGGCCACCAGGTGGCTAGACGGCACCTTTACCGATATTTCAACCCACTCTTGTATGCTGCGTTTCAACGGTCGCAATAGTTTATGCTTGATACTCGGCTTAAGTAACTCTCGTAAAAAACGTGCGATCCTCCCGCGTTCGAAAGTTGTACTCTTTCAACTAGCTCATATCCAGCTTGCACCGTCTGGAAAAGGGCTACCCTTCCAATGGGCAGTTGGGCACTCGGTAAGTGAGAAACACGCACTGGCTCGAACAAAGTGAAAGCACGTCGTTGCCGTAATTCTCGGACAAAGGAAAAATCTTGGGTTGGGTTGGGTTGGGTGCAAGTTCGTGGGATTGGGATGAGTAGGGCAGCACAAGAGGGAAGTCCAACATATTATTTTGTCGGGGTTGGTACGAGTTTCGTGGGGTTTCGTTGACGTTTCGAAAATAAATGGCTCGGTAAATTCGTGGGTTGCTTGGTAGGTGGGTGCGTGGATGTACGGGTTGATGGGTGGGTGCGTGGATGAACGGGTTGATCGGTGGTTGGGCACGTAGGTGTCGTTGATCTAGTGTTGAATGGGTGCCGAGCACACGAGTACGTAGGTCGGTGGGTGGCGAGTGCTTAAAACACAAGTGGCTCCATGGTTCTTGAGCTTGAATTGAGTCGGTCGTTCGCTTGTGTATGCTGAACTGGTTCCGCTGATCTGGTGCCGGGTAGCGGCGCGGAGACTAGACCTGGGTGCCGGTCATTGGGGAACTGAGTTGGACTGAATCAGGTTCGCTTGACATTGGACAGGGTTTAGACAGCAATAGAGTAGGTACCTAATGGATGGGGGGTGGTGGATTATTTGTGATGGGCTGGTGCGTGAATAGTGGGCGTGTAAAACACGAGGGGTGGGGCCGTGGTTGGTACAGATGTCTACGCTGGTTTGGGTGGGGTCGGGAGGGGTTGGGTGAATGTGGTAGGTAGTCAATGGTGTCTAGCCACTAGTACATGGGTGACTGGGTGGTGGGTGGAAAACACGTGGAAGCACACAAGTGATTCCGCTGGGGCTGGCGCTTGTGTCAGGTTTTGCTCGGTTGGAGAAGGTTGTGTTGGTGTTTGGTATGGGTACGGACCAGAACCGGTGGTGAGTTGGTTGTTCGTCACTGGCCTCGTTGGTTGCGTGGGTGGCTGGGTGGATGGGTATGTTGTCGGGTGGGTGGGGGTAGGTGGGGGATCTGGTCAGCTGGTGGATGGGTGGGTTCCTGGGTGGACGGATGAGTGGGTGGATGAGTGGGTCAGTGGCTCGATGGATGGGTCAGCGGGACGGTACATACCTAGGTCAGACATGAGTGTCTTTGTTGTTGATTGATTGGGTTGACTGAGATCGGGTCGGGTTGGGATGGAGTTGAGTGCCGATAGGGAGTAGATATGGGATGGGGTGGGTAGTTTCGTGTGCGAGTGGGTGGCAAGCAGCTGGTGCATGGGAGCTCTTCACGGCCGATGGCTGGGTAGTACACAAAAGTGGTTCCGCCGGGGTTGGAGTTTGGATTGAGCTCGAGCTTGGGTGGTCGGGTCGGGTTGGGGTGGGTAGTTTTTGTATTCGGGTACGGAGCATAACGGTAGATGTGTGGGTAGGTGGGTAGATCGGATACGTACATGGGGTTCATTTAGAGTCGGGGTGGGCGGTAGTGGGGTTGGGCTAGTGTTGGGTCCGTGATTAGTGGCTTGGTGGTTGGGTCTGTGATCGATTGGACGATGTTCGGTGCTACCGATATCGATCTTACACAGATCAGTCGAAAACACAATGCTCTAGACAATATAGGAAGAAAAAGATTGTTCGTCCCGTATCCAAACTACACGAAAGCTTCTCGGTGAAGCAAATGCAGCCGAGGTGTTCCATACTACGCCAGGGGATGGCGGCGTTGCTTTACGGTAGAGCCAGGAGATTCGCAAGCATACTGCTGGTGACGTAGATGGCCGAAGCTGCGCTTGTTGAATGAGGAACGAGGTGGGAGCTATGTACACGCTGGTTCAAGCCTAAAGCCCCAAATCGCGCCGGCCATGAATGCCGCATGCATTACCTGCTTAAATGTTACATATTTGGTACTATACTGACCTGGTTGATAAGCGCAAGAGGGGGGCATAGCTCCCTTTCTTTACTAAATGCGCAGGGCTGGCGCTAGAGGAGAAAATGTGTTCCGGCCAAACACAGGCCTTCAAAAGGGTACGTAAAAAATAGACGGACGTTTCCGTAGGAAAGCAACGTTCAACCTCCTCTTTATTGCGAAACGAACCGGTTCCAGGTATTTCGAGGCATATTCGTCAAAGGCTTCGCGCAAAATATGTGAATAATTGCCTGCGTCAGGACCAACATCTAGTCATATTTAACTTCAGAGTGGACGGTATACTGGAGCTCAGTAATTTCGAGGCAAAGTCTTTTTTGCAATATCCCGCACAAGAGCCCATATACCCACGCTGCTTTTCGGAGATTCAACTTGACTATCTGCCCACGTACCCCATGAGCCCCTGTCAAGCCGTTGGCATATTTATGTTTCGGGTCGTATTTTTCGCTGGAAAAAAAGGATTCCGCAAGGCCGTTCCTTGTGCAGGCTTATTTGAATCACAGAATGGGCCCTTCCTACGGCTTGAGCAATATGGGCTCCAGTCTGTGTCAAGGCTAAGAGGTTGCAAGCTGAGAGGCTCGAATCTGAGCGTGTATATTTATATATATATATATATATATATATATATTTCTCGTCCCATTCATTATCTTCGCCCTTCTCTCTCTCCCTCTTCAGTCGTAACTCAGATCCGGGGTCACGAAGTAGGCTCTT
>JBBMHQ010134631.1:0-19584 GCA_037834295.1 Postelsia palmaeformis
TTCAATGACACCTGCACCTCAGGCGTTTGCCGCATCGCCGTGCAATAAGATTATTTCGTCACAACTGGGTGCTTAGATTGACTGGAACACGTAATGGCACAAGGTGGAGGACGGTGCGTTATCAGCGGCTGGCCACCTGGGGTCATGCCAATGATATGCAAGCGTGTAAATACTCCCCTGGTGAGCAATACGACGTAACATACTGACCTGCTATTCCTTCCGCGTGCTTGTTGACCGCTCCCAGGACGTTCACCAAGAATCCTATATTTGCCTGCCGTGATACAAGTGGAATGCGCGTGCAGCCAAGCTCAGAGGCCTTGGACGTCGACATCGATAGACGAATCTTCAATCTGAACGCCCCAACAACTATCTCCTCGAGAGTAATACATTCGGTATGGTGATGTTCTGGCCCCCCATCTTAGCTGGGGCGGTGGCTCTCTCGGAGGGCACTGCCGTGGGGCGCTGTCTGACCTACAGCGATGGCGGTGTTCTTACAGTCCTCGTTGTTACTGCGTCCGTGGCTTTCTTCGTTCTTGTCGCGGCTGCGGCCATGGCCGCGACATCGGCGTTTCTGGCCGCGATTTCGACGCTGCTTGTTGCTGTCGTCGCGAATGCCCATGTGTCGGCGTTGCTTCGTTCTATCGCGGCTATGACTGCACCGGCGTCGCTTCTGGCTCTTTACTTCACGGCTGTGCAGGCAAAGTAACTACCATACCCGGTTATTGCCGTGACAGCGGCGTCAACTGTGGCCGTGGCTCATACTACAGCAGCGACTAGGGCTACTGGGGTCGCTTAGCCCCCGTTCGTGGTCTCAACCACGGCCGTTGCTGGTAGATGCGTCACGTTCGCGCTTCTCTCCCCCTCCTACGTTTAAGGATTTGTCACGGTGGGGGTTGTGGACGTATCCGCGTTGCGGACTGCTGCTTCTTCGGTCACCGTCGTGAGTTTGATCGCAATCGCGCCCCCGGTCTTGATTTATGTGAGGTGGTTTGCCGCCTTGCGTGCTGCTCCTTTCGTTGGACCCCTGGTCATCAATTTTGACGACAGAGCGGTCGTTCCTGTCCTTTTTTCTCATTCCTGCTCACTGCCTCCTTCGCCGATACACTGACTATCACCGTTGATGCCGTAGCGCTGATCCACTTCCTTTCTATTTCCGTTCCGGCATCGTGCCTCTCTCACCGGAACCCTGGTCATCACCGTCGGCAACAGGATGGTCGTCCACTCCCTCCGTATTTCCTTGTCGGCCCTCTTCCTTTAAGTTTTGTTTTTCCTCTCGGCCTTCCTTCATTTTTTTTTTAGTTTGCTTTTCTTCTCTTTCGACATCCTACAGTACGTGTTTCGACCCTGTTGGTACGGTTGGGGTATTGGATGACAGCACAGAAACGGGAAAGGACACAAATTTCTCGATATTTTGTCTGTCTGAAAAGAACGAGCGGTCAGGATCATTCACAGCTTTTGTGCCGGCTCGGATATGTCTTTGTTTTCAAGATATCTGCTCGAGTCATTTCCCGTTGTGCAGGGTATACAATATTCGGATGGTTATGTCATGCGTGAATGGCCATAAAGTGACACTGTATTTAGTTACTTCTTATTCAATATCTTGAAACTTAGGCTCGGCCTGAAATCGAGCTACGTGGAAGACATAGCATGTGTTATTAGTGACCATTGTTCTCGGACCGCATCCAGACAGTACTAGGTTATATATCTTCAGTCGTCGCTTGACCAGACTGGGCTATCGGCAAACGAGAAAATGCGTGTGGCAGTATGCATGGCACCTTCGATTTGTATCAGCACGTGCCGTTCTCTTCGGTTTCGATAACAATGTGTGGCCAAGGGGTATGTAGTGAGTAATGAAGAAACACGCACGAATGCTATCATGAACAGGCAGCCGACAGGCGAGTATGGGCAAAGGGCCCATGGCGCACGGGCGACGAATGCGCCCACATGCATTGACCAAGCATATGCGCTTGCAGCCATGGGACACGGAACGGTGTAGCACCAGCGGTGACGTGCATATGAAGAAGTTTTGCATGCAAGTATGACTGAAACCAGATCGGGAGAAACAAAACATGTGGAAGTATGGTGACAATCAAATTTATCCAGACCAACCGTGCGATGATGCACGTAAAAGTGGATGCGGATAGTTGCACAGTTTGAAAAGTACACCGACATCCTTCAGTGCACTTTGACCAACCCGGGTTCAACATATTACAGCTATCAAGCCCTGAAAGTGCCCACGCTCGTAATATCTCGAAGGTAGGCTCCTCTATTATTGAAGAGTCCGAAAAGTGCTCCCGTGCAAGAATGATCGGGTCACGCAGAACGTGAACCATTGCAAGGCAGCAGTCGCCAACGACCAGACTAGACGATCAACGAAGCGCACGACACCAAAACGGACATGACGAGCAAAGCAGTGCCCAGGGGACCGGGCGTTGATAAGGCGGGTGTCGACGATGACTTGAGTGTGGCTGCATTTCGTTCGCGATAGTTGTGTTTATCTCAACTAACACCGGGTCATCCCTTGACCCCAGTCCAGTTTTTTTCACGCAACAGCAGATGTTCCCACACAAAGTTTATTTCCTGCCCTCAACCGATGCGGCCTTAGGGGCTAAAACACGGTTGTCCTCTACCCATACAGATATTCCGAAGTGAGATCCTGATCACGATAGCTGATATCCGCCATTAGAAGCTCCTAGTTGAGCTGTCTCGCTGTACCACCTACTCGACCTTGTAGCACTTTCACGTGTTCCCCACCACTCTGCGGGATCAGCCTCATTTCAACATCGTCAAGAGTGGTGTATGCTATATAACGTTTAGGTTGCTGCAGGCACCTGACGTGACGAGACATACCTTCCCCTTCTGATTTTTGAGTTAGTCATCGTGGTGGGCGTCGTACGCAGTGCGTGAAATATTTCAAAGAATTTGAAAATGTACTGTAGAGCCTTGTGCTCGAGTGTTAAGCGTTCGTCGGCGAGCAATATCGATTACACTCGACCCGATACGTTAGACGCGTACGTCTGGTATCCACTCTCATATCAAGCTTGTCGCAAGCGCGAACCAGTACAGACGTAAACATGTTTGTTGAAAGTTTGAACGTTCTGTATAAGGCTGGCTACCACCATCAGGGTCTTGTGATTCACACAAGCCTCCCGAACATTCCCTTTGCGGCACCATCTCTATAATTTACGTCCAGCAGCGGTTTCATAATCTTCGTCGCTTAACATTGTTGCTTCCAGCCAGAGGGCTCAAGGGACCCCGTACCGTTCCACTACGTTTCACGTCGGACTTCTCTGGGTGCCACTGGATGTCGTGGCACCCGACGAGATTTGATGCGTAACCCCATCAAACTCGATTAGCACAATACCCGTGCAAACTCTCCTTCAAAAACAACAAAATCCCGTTGAGTGTCGTGCGGCTTGGCTTAGGCTTAACTCAGTAGTTCAAAATACCGTGGGATTGCCGCAAGGACACGAAGGAACTGTAGTAATCTAGTGGAAAATCCTCTGAAATTCGCGGGACGACAAAATAATGTTCTCGCAACCACACGAAAGTCTCTAGAACCCTACAAAAGCCTGTCATCCAAGTTTGAACCCACGGACACCCAGAAAAACATTCGCCAACTAAATTCTTCCAGTTCAATGCCAAAATATCTCGAAAGATGTAGTGGGGTTTCAGAGGAGACTCGGTCGGAACAATCATGGATCAGATAAAAATCACACAATGGAAAAGTCTCCCGAAAAGAATCCCGTGAGACTCCGCGAGTTGAAAGGTGGGAATCGCGAAAATTTCATGAAGTCCCAGGGGGTCCCGCGGGAACACTTAGTATCGCTGCTGCCCCCGCACGGGATACCTTGGCGAGGTTCGGTGTAACCTCGTGGCACCCAGTCATACACTCACGGAAGCATTCGAGATCCCAGCAAAGGACGCAGTAATGTAGTCATTATTAGTCTTAAAAATCTTCGGGGTCTAGTGGGCTAAAGAACGGGAGGGAGGGGGGGGGTGTACTCGGTAAGAGGTATGTGCTCGACTTCAAACATGGCTGTAGTCGCATGACCACAGACCCTCGTGTCCCTACAATGCCGTGACGGAACACGTCAGGTACTCGACGGTAAGGTAGGCTTCACTTGCACCATTGAGCGCGAAGCGCCGTGAGGTGTCCGGCGAGTCGAATCAGGGGTGATCCTTCTCCTACTGAGACCCGCTTGTGAGCCGTGCTTTCATTTGGGTGACAGCTTCAATGAGTAATTTCAACTGCCGGTTCAGCTACATCCAGAGAGACGGCAATAACAGTCCGACGTAACTGCCTCTTGGCTGCCGTACCATGGACACTACGTCATAAGATCGGTTCCCTCGCATGGAGTAAAGGTTATTCGAATCGCACACATGATCTGACTCGACCACCAAGAGTGGGCGACCGCGAGAGAAAACAAACAAAATGGTACCCTGGTTGTCTAGCTCACGTAGTGAGCGGTATGCTTTGCGGTGTCGTTGCCAACCGACGCCAACCAAACCGAGAAAAAAAAGGAGGGGGGGGAGCTGGCTTTCGTCTGTTCGGACTCGCCTACGCCCAATATTTTCCGAGATGTCCATTGCAAAATCCAGCGTATCTGTCGGCTATCACGACCCCCTCGAGATTCGTAGCTTTGTGCGACGCTTGTTTGAGCCTTATCGGTAAAATATCGCTGATACACCGCCCTGATTCATCCTGGTAGAATAGTATATTCAGCCGTATCTCCTCTTTTTGTGACTGAGGGCGAATATGGTTGTCTGGCCGCTCATGCTTCCCTCAATGTTGTCGTGGCTTTCAGGCTCTCCTTTTCCGGACGATACCCTCCCGCTCCCGTTCGTTACTCACGAAGTGCTTTTCGCACGGCACCCACAAGGCAGTCGCATAGTGCTTCCATTGCCGCCCTAAAAGTGGCTGCAACGGAGATACAATAACCTATTTATTCAAGCGTCGATCCGTAACGAAGTCCGTCCTACAAGCGATTCTTAGTTGGATGCAGCTCACCCTTCATGAGACTCGCCGAGCACTACACGGTGCTTCGTAATTGGTGCAAGACATGTCTGTCTGGCCGGGCAAAACCCAAAGATCTTCGCCCCGGCGTTGTAGAGATGCGAGGGACCGATGTTATACGACTTCGGACATGCAGAGTAATGAGCAACCCCCTCGTACCCCTCCCGCCGTCATTGAGAGTTTGGCCAGAGCTTCGATGCTCGACATTTTCAGGGTCTCTCTTATCTGCGGGCTAGATCTCATTTTTAACTGTCTACGCCGTTCTAGGGGGCTTGGTGCCCTCACTGGTTGCCGGTGGTTTACCGTCTGTTTGTGAGCTACGCGTGAGAATCTTCTCTCGAACCTTCAAAATTCAAGGTATACTAGTATAGCTCTTCAGGGTTTTCGACTTACTGCACTGAAATACCTCAACTCTTCAGGATGATAAGATACGACGAACGGACAGCACGTTAGTCACTACGCGTAATCCTTCAAATAACAGGGAGTAAAAAAAATCAGCCAAGTCCACTGGCCAGGTCTTCGTCTTGAGCAGTGGCTGGACGCGCCAACGCTGCTGCCAATTACACGCCACTAACACATACTTGAGGGGGACCACGGGAAGAAGTCATATGTCAGATCGAAAATGCGAAAAGAATGGATGATGTCCACGCAGCCATCACTTTGGACGGGGGTCATGAAAAACGTTCAGAGGACGTTGCCGTAGAGGATAGATCCATGGTGTGACTCCCGATACATTTTCCATGCTTTCGCTCGGAACAGTCTGCCGAGAAGTCAACTCTCTCGAAGTGACTTGAACCCCCAACGCTGTTAGAGTGCCTTTCTAACTCCCGCACTTACCACTGACTCATCAAGGTATCAACTGGATTGTGAACGATAACGACCAAACGTTCCACGGTGTTTATCATATTGCTGTATAAAGGACGACAAAAAGGAAGATCTGTACCCGAGCCGTCCTCAAACCTGGTTTGCGGTTTCGTGCCGTTTCTCACCACCGTCGCTGAATATAAAAAAACAGGAAGCCGCGTTTCGTTCCGAATACGTTCAAAACATGACCATGTACTTCGGATTGTTTTGTTCACCAGGTATTTGTCGCGATGTCTCGTTGCCATATTTATCGTTTTTTGTTTACTTCCAAAAATCGTGACGTGTCAATCTAGAGAAAAAAACACGGTAAACTAGGATACGGTCGCCATCATCGCCTTTCAAGTACCTTGCTGCCAAAGAAGCTGAACATTCATCATCTCAACCTTCTGTTGCGGAAAAGGAGAGTTTTCGCTTGAATTGGTGTTCATACTTCCGACGGCGCCAGCCAAGTAGGGAGTCCGTTTGATAAGACCGCAGCGTTCAGAATAGGCCGCTCACCAGACGCACCGGAGTAGACCACATATAAGAATAACGAATTGGGGGGTGAATGGGGTCTAGACAAAACGTATAACGCAGCCTGGATAGCTGTGTATTGGCTTGCTGAGCACTCGAACTCGCAGAGCTGACCTTGTTTTCATCTGAAACAAATAGCTTGCGGCTGCGAGCTCCCATCGTTGGAGCATACCAGGTATGTCTCATGTAATTCATTGCCAACAAGTGCAACGATCCTGCCGCAGGGGGTCGAGTCCCCAGAGACAGATATATTCTACGTGTATTGTAATACCAAGTACATCATCTCGCACATTGTTGCCGAATATAATTTTGAAGAAACCGCCTACGCACACTAGCCTGTTCCTCTCTCCGCAAGGGACTCTACATCGACATCGCGAGTTCTGCTCAACTTCCTTTACGAAACAGGAAATGATAGATATAATCGATCAGAGATCCATATATATATATATATATCAAACATATGTAATCGGAGGGGTTGCACCGAAGCAGTGGCAGCAATATGGGCGAAGAGAGGGGAATTATGGCCGGCGTCCCACTTTTGGACGCCATACACTACGATAGGACTGCCAAATACATCGCAACATCAGCATAACCCTTCACGACGCCCCAAGTGGATGCAAATCTGAAAATGTTGGACGTCACGAGCAGCCCAGCCCACATCACCATCGAACTCCAGAACGACCGTTGTGCGCATGAAGTGCCACAGGGGTGATAAAAACGTTTACCCTGAGTTGCGCAGTGTCTGTTCAATCAAATACATGTGGTAACTATTAATAGCACGGTCATCAATGCAAACCCGGTCATCATGGCTGCAACGATTGGTGACTCGGAAGCCGCTGGTTTGGGTGTCTTGGTTGTCGTGGACGTGGTCAACTCGTTCGGAGTTGGTGTGGCGGTCTGGCGCGGGGCGGGCGGGCGTTGTCTGTCTCGGGACGGGCGTAGATAATTTGGTTGGGGTTAGTGCTGGGGCCTGTGTAGGTAGCATAATTGACGCTTATCAAACAACGATCCCTGGTGGAGGCCCCTGCATGAATCGTGGAATGAAAATGGAAAGAAGGTAGTACTTCGAGCGGGTTTCATCATGTTTTGTTCTTCCCGCAACAAGTTATTTACATGTGATGAATGTGTAGCGTAGCACAACAACTGCCCGCGGTATTACATGAAAACATCGTTTATATCAGTATAAAATGGGATTTCTGATTTGTTGGGATGCAAGTATTTCGACCATTGGCCATAATATAGGGCTGGGTGGTGGATCAGTATCCATGTAAAGTACTCCTGGACTGACAGTACTCCTACTACTGGATTAGATGCTGCCAGTACAGCGTACTTGGCCCACTGACGTATGTCCTACACTACGCCCCCGAATCACGAGAACATTTATTGAGTTACGCCGCCGCATCAGAGGGGAGAGTCTCTAGGAGACAAAGGACGCGGTCTACGATAGAGGTAGCGAATTTCCGCTTAAAAGGTTCCGGACCGGTGGAGTGTATCGACCACAAACTGTCGCAATGCCAATATTGTTCCTAAAAATGACGTTTTTTGTATATTTGGGCCACGGTATTGCTCATCGGGATACTAATTGATATCTGCTGAAAACATATTTCGGGTGACTATCGATTCGTTTGGAGCTCGTGAAATGAGGAGCCCCACCAAAATTAGGATAAACCTCTGGAGTAAAACACCTCGAACGCACGCATACACTAGAGGGACTTGGGTACACACCATGGAACAATCTAATATCAGTAGTAGCAACACGCTGCAGACCCGAACGGCGGGTGTGAAAATCCCGAAGCCGTCGCGGCCCGCGCGAACTCGATGAAGCAGAAGCAGTGGCGATCACGCCACCTTCTGGTGCCTCGGCTGACCATCAGTAGTTGTAGTCGAAAAAACAGCTTGAAAAAAAGCTTCAACGGGTGAGCCACAAGCTTAGAAGTCCGAACCGGCTAGTGTGTTTGCATTTCCCTGGAAGTACTTCCAGTGTGACGTTAGAGCGCGTTTGAACAAAAACACTATCTGAAGGCTTTGCACCGAGCAGAAGGAGTCCGACCGGTGAAAGATCATGTACAACCAATCGCTATACCATTGACTGAAGTATCTCAACATCAACTGGCTCGGTCACCGTGATGCGCTCGACATCTGTAAGGACCACAAGGCGGGGAAGATGAAAGCAACAGCATCTGGAGCACCCGGCGGCTTGGGGGGGCAGGGGGCAGCGGGTGTCACCACCTAAGTTGTTTTCGATGCATCGGGCTGGCATCATGAGCTGGTGCGATGGATGGTTGCTCATGTTATCCCTTTTTCGATGGGGTGGCCTTACGTATATATTTAGTAGGGCTTTTAAACGTTTTCTGCGGGGTGCTCTCGTGCTTTCGTACGTTCTATCATAATATTATTTTTGTTCAAGTCCCTGAGTCTTCTTGCATGAAAACATTTTGATAATATGAAAAAAAATCAACGCGAAAAGGCACAGACATAACCAATTTACGGTCTTATTTTTCATCTATAGACAGCGATTACCAGGGCACCAAACCGAGTTCATGACAACGTGCATTACGACGTTTTGCTTACGCCAGGTCGCCTGTTGGGTTGTTTCCAACCATTGTTCATCCTCGCCTCTTCGAGTGTTGAGAAAATGTTATCATAATTACGGGAGGAGCGAGGCGTTATGAACCGGCGCTCCTATTAGTTTTTTTCATTCAGGAAGAACTGTATTATATCATTCAACCCATCTTTGATGCACGTTGACCTTCGGAGGTTCCGGTGCCTGCTGCTGCTGCGTGCGTCCGCCACGCTGAATATATGCTCGCAAACAGCAGCTTTCGTAAGATGGTTGGTACGCTTCCCTCACGTACCCGCGCTCCACAAAAACAAAAGAGTGCATCACCACCAGGCGTGGTGCGAGGAAGAACATGATGAGCAAGGTCGCCGAGTTGGTGAAAGGCGAGCACGTGTGCATCATCTCCGACTGCTGGACCGCTTGCATCAGTGACACGTACAAGTCGCTGACAGTCAGTCTCATATCCCGCTCAGGAAAGCTCATCACCCTCTTGATGGACTGCAGCAAGTGAGTAGGAACGACGCTCCGGCCACTGGTACCGTGGCCGCGGTAGCCAAGCATGGCATCAAAAGAAAGGTCACCGTGAATACGATTACGAGCCTTCTATAGCGAAGATGGGGGCGTATTCTCGACAAAAACGGTGTCTATACCCATGTCTGCAGCTGCGACCAGTGCCTCGAAAGCACCACTCCCCTTGTTTTTAACGAGCCAGGAGTTAAGAAGACGATGATGCTGGCCCGTGGCCTGATCACGCGGTACACAACAACAACACAGATAGCCGACCACTTCGCGCAATTCGTTCAAACTTACCTTTGTTCAGACGGCACGAACCCGATCCAGGACATGGAAAGTAGGCGGTGGTCTACTTGCCAGATGGTGACGCGACTGTTGCATGAGAGGGGACCAACCGGAGAAAGCATGAGGAAGCTGAGAAGTCGGGGCCCATGCTGACGATGGCGGGCTGGGTGGTCCTTGAGATGATTCCTACCGTCCTGGAATCGTCCATGCACACTCAGCTTCAACTGGAGGCACGCAAGTACGTGACGGGACTCTTGGGGATTCCCTACATCCACGAGCTACACACCAACCTCGGGGTATCGATTTGAAATCTCGAAAATGAGCCAGTGACAACGCCGTCGTCAAGAACGCAAGGGCGGTCGTGAAGTCATGCGTCGAGGCGGTTTACAAGGATATCATCAACAGGTGGCGAGACTGAAGTGACATCCTAACCTACAAGGAATGCACCAAGAAGCAACTACATGGCTCTCAGTCTATACAGGTGCTCGCGACCGCTCTCGATCAGCGCACCACGTTTTGGTACGGGATCTAGGCGGGCCAGCATGCCGACGTATGGAAGCTCGTGCAGACGGTAGCGGCTAAGAACGAGCAGCAAACCCGCCGACAGCAGACCTCCGTCGTCGCCCTGTGCTAGTCATATCAGGCAGCAGAAGATGCCAAACCTGCTGGCAGGGGTGCCTCCTCGCGAAATCGCGCGCGTTCTGGCGGCACCATGGCAGCTGCGCAGTCATAGGTAGAACATGGACCCTCTTTCATCGTCAACACGGCGTGGCCTGAGGTCGAGGCCTTCCAGGCGGCTTGAAGTTTGCAGATGCACGAGGAGAAGGAGCCGAAAGGTCGGAACGACGAAGGGGACGTCAATGCCAAGAAAAGGCAAGATGACAGCGAGACAGAAGACGATATTCGAGAGGAAGAAGATGATGTCGAGGGGGATCAAAAGAAAATCAAAAACTCGAGGGCTTATCACGACCCCTTGAATTCGTGGCGGGTGAAAACCGCCGACTTCCCGCGCATGGCCGTCCTTGCCCGCCGTGTGCTTGCTATCTCAGCCACACAGTCGGAGTCGGAGGGCTTTTTTTCCTGCGCTGGGAACATCGTGACCATGACTCGCAACAGGTTGGCTCCCAACACCGTTGAGCTGTTTGTTCTCCTGCGCCACTCCCGGAAGATTGTGGAGAAGGATAAAAGTGTCGAAGGCAACCGCGAAAAGGGGGCTGAAGGGTTGTTCAGATAAGCTCTTCCTTAGTGGGCGTGAAGTAGCTGTTTAGCTCCCTGTTCGAATGTTCTAGAAAGAGTGGCAAGAAGAAACTTAGGCATTCTGCTGTGTTGGGAGGAGGGGGGGGATATCTGTGAAGTTCTGAGTTGCTTGTAGTTTCTCGAGTGCACTTTTCATTTTCTGTCTCTGACCCACGTGTGTCTACTGGTCCGTTTTTGCACGCTGCTTCTCGATCCAATGTGTGTGTTGATTCTTACGTCGAAGACGTCTGCGTTGCGTAACTATCGTTGCACAGTACACGTTGTCAGTACGCGGGGCTGTATCAGCTTCGCTGAGCCTTCTTCCGATTCCTTCCGCCTCTTCTCGTTGTTAGTTTGATGGTACTTTTGGCGGAGGCATCCTATTAAATTAACGTACTTCCTTACTCCGTACATGCTCTAATATCCCAGACGAGCATTTCATTTTCAAAATTTAATACATACTTGTACGAGCCATGGAACTTTGAAGTAGTCTGTTCATGGCTTCCAGTGAAGAAATGTTGATGAAATATGACCACCACCAAAGATTTCAACTTACTTTAAGGTGTTTCGGGTGAGGCTTGTTGATGAATATGCTGGATACACAGTCATGTGATTAGTGACTAGCTATGTCACTAATCCGATGTCAATAGAATTAGTCAACATTATTGACTGTTGCCGACCAATATTTTGCGTTGACATACTTTTTTTATACCCAAGTCCGTCAGCATCGAATTGCCCTTAAAATCGACTCGAACATATGTTCGAGTAAATCCTAATCGCGGGAGGACACGCAGCCAGTACACCTCGAACTGGCGCTGCGTGAGAGTGCCCAACTCTACATTTAGTTTGCTTGCCGGTAAAGAAAGCTAAACGAAGCCACTTGAACGACGAGGAAAACAACTGTCCAGATATCAAGGCATATTTGAAATCAGGGTCTCGTTGGAAATGAAACGTGGGCGAAGCGTTGTCTAAGTTCCGTGTTTACCTTCCCCGTATTGACGACGAAATGCGGTTGCTTTGGGGGACACCTGACGAGTCGCCGGCATTTCGAACGAACGAATGAGAAGCCCCGCCACGTCCGAAGCAAGGAATGGAACAAGGACACCTCTTGAGTGGTATTGACAGTGATGTTGACAGGAGAACGCGATGATCGAGGCACGTATTCACCAAAGAGGAAAATTTGTTTCAACGAATGACGGCTGCGTGTCACTGCCCGACAGGGTACAATGCCGACTATCGCAGCGGTTAAATGAGACGCGAGTAACGAACAGTTGGGCTAGCGGATTTTGTTTGATAGGCCTCATGAGCAATCAGGCGAACATCCCAGAGCCTACTGTGGTTATGTCACGAATTAATACCTTTCCAGAACATCAATGGCATCCCAGTAGTGTTGGGCTATAAAGCCTGATCGGTGTTTTTTTTTGGCCATTTAAAACCATTTTTTCATCGCAGTACGCCACATCACACGTGGAGAGCTCCTAAAGTTGCTTGTGTAGCGTTCTGGGTGCCGGTTAGTGTCAGGGTTGGGTTTCCTGTGAGGCTCAAGGTTATGGGTTGGGTCTGGTCGATGCCCGTGCGTTGATCCCACGATCGAAAGTTATTCCTATAGCCCAAGTATCGTTGACAATCTGTAACTCAACTCCTGGAATATCTGTTC
Source organism: Postelsia palmaeformis (assembly GCA_037834295.1). Classification (NCBI taxonomy): domain Eukaryota; class Phaeophyceae; order Laminariales; family Laminariaceae; genus Postelsia; species Postelsia palmaeformis. The sequence continues at coordinate 12,646 of JBBMHQ010134631.1, forward strand.
TAGAAGTCAGGAAGACTGTTTTGTAGACGATTTCTGGAGATGATATACAGGAACACTGCGGGCATTTGGGAATCCCCTAACTGTAGTATTTATTAACTCGGTTGATTTATGAATATAACCTGGAGTCGGGCAAGGTGGCTTCGCGCGCACTCGATCACTTCATGTGCTTCCCTCTCCTAAGGATCAGGGCCGGGTACATCTCTCCACAAATCTTCTTCACACAGTATTGCGGCGAATTCCGCGCCCTGAGATTGGGCGGCATCAAGCAGCGATATTCCGGAGGAGTATGTGTTTAGCGAAGACCTTTACATAAAGAGGCAAGGCCACCTTAACAGCAAGGAGCAGCATTGTACTGCAGAACACGTTCACATGACGCAAGGCCCCTATTCAACTACAGAAAGACACCCAAGAGTGCAACTCGTGCTGTGGTCTCGTGTTTGATTTCGCGAGGCCAAGAAAACGATGGGTGTATAAGTTTACCAAGTACCTGATACCTGGTTTCAGAAATACTCTCTGGACGAGGATATAAATGGAAATGAGATAGAAGGCGTGTTGTCTATTTGGAGCCGTGTTTGTTGGCAGAACCGAGGCAGACAACAAGAAAAGCACTCATTTGTAAGGCCTCCCACGCGGTCCTACAATGTCGTAGTAGCGCGTGACCTGAGACGACGCCCAAACTCCACAGACTGGAGAGGATATGGTACGGTCGACGGGGCACGGCAGTTTGAGCTTTGAACACCTTGTCGTCGAGCCTGAAAAGAACGAAAGAAAATATACCGCGAGGGTCACTTTACAGGTCTCTCTGTTTTTTCCAAGATTCTCAGAGCCACTCGGGGCGTCTGTTCTTGGCTACGCTGCGTCGATATTTTTGTGCAACCTGGTTTATTCCGCAATACCACTCTTTTGTGTGTGCTTTTGTGGAAGGGTGTTAATAACGCCTTTTTTCCGAAGGGTCTTCTCTTGACGCTCTAAGCATTTCAGTCCAATTTCGGGGACAAAGCACTTGGAACTAGAGTGATATGTATGCCCCCAAATCGGGACGGCAGTATTAATGAGGTTAAGGAGCTTACCACATTTCGAAAAGGGGCGCGAACCTTTCGTTCTTCTTTTCTGGCGGGAAATAATGCCTCTTCATAAAGGATCGGGTACGAGGGCAGGGTGCGTTGCTTTGAGTTTTTCCGTATCTATGCGTGTTACTAAACATGCTTTCAGTCCAAGTTCCACCACCGCGCTCGAATCAAACGTCACCAATTCCGGCCCCGGCGGGCTCTGTGCATGCACAAATATCGAAGACACTTTGTCGTATTGGTGTGGTGGTAAGTTGTTCACAGTTGATCGAGCAAGGTGCGGCAACGGTTTCAGCGAAATGGCTGGGCCATGGTTTCGAAAAAGAGAACCGTAAAATATCAACCGGTTTTGTATATCATTTTATGTGCGTTCTACCAAACGATACCCAAGTAAACGAGCGAGCACTCGTTGGCAGACTGTGACAGTCGATATTAATGCCCGGGACGTGTCCTCAAGACATTCTACCAGCGGCATTGTCAGACCCACTGTCCCAGTGATGAGGGGACGAAGGAGCAGAAAAAGCTATTAATAGGCTGGAGATGTCGTACAGCAGTAGTACAGTGGTGGTACACGATAAGCGTTTCTTGTTGGACATGTCAGGTTCTAGTGTCTGACTGCATACGTACAAGTACAATAGGGAAAAGAGTTAGACTGACGAACCGAGCGTATAGCGACGTTGACCCTGGCCTCGTGTGCCCTGCTGGTGTTCTCGGTGCTGCAATTATTGATGCCGCCAATTATGCTGCAGCTGCTGCTGTTGACGTGTTTTTGGTTTTGAAAAAAAATGACCCCAAACATCACGTATATGTTCGTTCTTGTTGGTCCAGCACACACTGCTATTAATATAATATTAGTATTATAGTTATCCAAAACAAATCCGTGCACCCAGCTGGGTGGAAATAAATAACACACCCGGACGGTTGGATATAGGTTTTTACTATTTACTCGTAGTGCACCGAGAACCCTGACCCACGACCGATTCGAGGGATGACAGTTCGCGCTTCGCGCTCACCCTGCAGCTTGTGGGTGGAAGCAGGGTGTTGAATGTGATCATATCCGGGTGGAAACAGGGTGCGAAGGGGGAGCAGGGTATTACCGTGCTCCAACCCAGACCTGATCCCATGTATCACCCTGCTCCCACCCACGAGGTGCAGAAATATAATCAGCTTTCCGCAGGAGCCGCCGGAGGCCGTCAGCGCCAAGCGCGAAGCGCGAACTGTCCTCCCACGTATTGGTTGTAGATGAGGGAATTTGGTGCACTACGTACGAGTGCACAGTAAAACCTATACGGCTTACCGGCCGTATTTTCATGTTCTTACCTCCTATGGGCAATCAAACGCGAAAAAAAATATTGGGAGCGAAGCGACCAGTTGAAACATAACGGTGTGTACCGGCGCCAATTTTTTTACGGTGTCTTCCTGTAATGATGGTGATTTTTCAATGCTGAGTGCGAGAGCTGTACGTTACCGGTTTCCACAACACCGGTATCTGCGAAAGCAGGCCATCTTGCGCTGACGCGTAGGACGTGCCTCGTGGCAAGCAATCTCGAATTGCTCTAGATTTCACCATGGTACTGGTGTGTTTTGAGAGCAGCAGGATCCTGTTTTGTTTCCGTTTTCCCCTACGAGCACACAAGGCCTACACTCCTCATGTATAGGACGGCCATACCTCATGCATATCTGAAATGCTACTGCAGCAAAAACAATAAAGCTTTGAGAACGACTTTCAATTGCGCACAACATAGATGCTGTACACTCTCTCTCTTTCTTACATTGCGTTACCTGTATATATAGGTCTTCTTTCCTTTCTCCTTGGAATTTTGAAATGGTCGATGTTTGATATGATGACACCATCAGGAGCGTTGACCGTGAGTGAGCAGTTTCCCGACCGAGTGGAATGAAGAAGTATCAACGAGTACGTGGAAGTTGAAGGCTGTGTATGATGGACACAATAAAGTGTGTCGGTCGCATCTTCTCTTGTACGTGGTACATGTTGACAACATCGAGTTTTTCATTGGCCCATAATGAGGTCTCATGTTTTGACATTATATTATTATTGGTTTGCCCCTCGACGGTATTAATAGTAGCAGTCGTGCATTTGTTTTAGTCGAGCCGCGCGCAGAAACAGTGTCCGTTGATCACTGCTCCCACAGCCCCCCGAACGATACAAACAAAACAATGCTCGCCACAAATAGCTGAAGCGCACCATGCTCTTAGACGCTGTGCACCGACCGAAAGTGTCGGGGATATAGTTGAATGGACAATATATCTATATTTTGTGCGAAACAATCAAGGCACGTGAAAACGTGGACTGACTGAATGCGCATCACAAGAGAACACCACCAACATCTTGTTATCAGAGGAGTAACAACATCGGCTAAAACCTATGATGTGTACACTTGAAAAACGTACGGAGTCAACGTACACGCTGCACGGGTCCTACATCATATAGTTTCATCTGAACAGTCCTCTCCAAATTGCCTGTACTTGACACACACCACTGTTTCTCGCGCGGCCGCCCAGAATTAAAGCCAGCCTGATATTTTTCGTCAGGGAGGCATCCAACTCGCACCGCTGACTGAATTTACAAATCGCGTTCTTCTCCATCGGCTGTTTGAAGTCGCGGCAACGCTCGTCTGGCACACAACCGTTGATAAGCCCTCCAATCTTGTGATCCAAGCAAATGACCATGGTGCTGCTTTTATGCCCTCACCGTCATATAATACCCAGTTGAACGACGTACGGGCGAACGTGCAGGAAATCCGAGGACATTGATGACTGCACATAACTACTCTGGTGCGTCCTCAATTCGAGCAGCGTGATGTTCTGCGTAATACAAGGTACATCTTCAAATTCAAGGTTGCCGGAGATTCACTCTGCCATGCGTGGCGGCTGCAAGACCTCCACTTTCCGCTGGAGCGCACAGTTTGTCCTGATGGGCGCATCTTTCTATCCTTAGCGCTTCCATGCTGACGTCTGCGTCACCACCCGTGGGACGCAGGATGTGGGTAGCACGTGTCATGCTAGCCCAAGAGCAGTAAACACATTACCAGAACGCTTAAGGGTCTCGCTCAGGCACCCGGAACTAAAAAAAACGGGATAGGTTTCGTTCAATGTCTCAACAGTACGCCGAACGGTCGCCGGCCTCGTTGCGCGAAATCGAGACAACCGCAATTTGTTTCCGCTTATATATCCGCACAGACATCGCACACACCAATGTTGGAATATGACAGTGTACAGCGCTTCGTCGGTACGACGAAGGTATTTGAAGTGGTGTGAGACTTCGAAGGGTACCCTGTACGTTTCACTAGGGTGACAGGCGACTCGAGCGATTCGGGAGCGACACAACCCTGCTCAAGTGGTATGCATCAAACTCGAGGACTCCGTAGGAGCATTCATTCTTGCGTGACTTAGTTCCTTGATACCTCCTCCTGGACGTTTTTCAGCGAATACCTCCCGCGCGTTTGGCATCCTGCTACAGATAACTGGATCGGGCCCCAACGTCACAGTATGATAAACTGGTATTATGGAAATCCAGTTCGGATACTTTGCGTTGCTCCACAGAACGAGAACGGCTTTTTAACACGGGCGAGTATAACCTGTGAAGGCAATTACAAAGAGAGCGTTTTAATGGTGCTATAAAAAAACCTGTTAAGTCAGTGGAAACTCGGAGCGAGCGACACCGTATCCAGCACTCGATCAAACAGCGGCTGCATGGCCCCGTGTACCAGCTGCTCATACCCCCCCCCTTGAAGGCTATGCTCCGTCCCTGTATGATAGGGATGCGAGTGCCCATGAACGTACGACTTCGGCCATTCATCATATCTGGTACTTTTTTTACCCCCTCGCTCCCTACGACAGGAATATCAAAATCGTGGTGATCAACAGCAGCTAGCCATAGAATGTCCCTGCACGACGAGCGGATGCATATACACTTTCTGACATGTTTGTACTGCAGGCACAATGAAAAATTAGAAAGTTAGCCGCAGAATAAGCCCTTGCCTGGATGTTATATTGGCAGACCATCGGAATCAGTCAGCCAGTCAGCCAGCCATCGCGTGCCACAGCCTTCCTCGCTTCCTCCCTCAGCAAAGTTTGCTGGGTCTTAGGGCAGAGTGACCCACCAAGGGGGCCGCCGATGCTATTATGTAGCTCAGAAGATCTCAGCATGCTCATGATGACGGGATCATCCTAGTAGAGGTGGCAACGAGCAATAATTTGACAAAAGAGCAGTGACAACATCACATATTGTGCTGAACAGTAACAACTTACTTGATGGGAAACCTAGTCAAAATCCTTGCCGCGTTGCGGCCGTAACGCTACTCGGCAACACGGCACTCGACGAACTTAGATGGAATCAAGTCTTGCACCCGACGTGGATTTCACGTGTCGCAACGATAAAGCTTATATTCGGTACATAATAATGAAGCGGTTGCAATCCCACTCTTTTTTCATGTCTACATGGTCTTGACTCCTTACCTTGTGATAGGGTCTACTCCACTGCCTCGAGTTACTCCGCCCTTTCTTTATAAAAACGCATATCCCAAGCATAGAAAAACAGTGCAGACCACGGTCGTTGACGTGTGTGGTAGTGCTGTAGATAATGTAAAGAGAGAGCTCGTGAAGTGCAGGCGATAACCATCTACTGGAGGGATTGCTGCGCAGGTTGCGACCGGCATACAGCAGCCGTGCAAGCTGTGACGCACCAGACAGGTGCCTCCCTCGTAAGCTCTTACATCAGTCAGTACCTGGTGGAGCCCGTACGGCACAGGCAGTCCTAAGGCCATTCTTAAAAAACAATAAATCTCACCATTAGGGATGTTTTTGTCGTGAATCATGACAAAAACATCACGATTCACCACAAAAACCTCACGAATCATGACGACAACTTTGTTACAATTTCCTGAAAAAAAAAAAAAAATCACGGTTCATGCCATTTGTCGTGGCTCAAAATACGCCTGATCGAGGCAATACATAACTCGCCCGACATCAACGTTATCCGATGACCGGTATAGGCGCACGTCTGGCCCTGCCTCGTACGCCGGTTGTGGACAGCGAGCGGCTGCCTAAAGACACTGCTGGGTGCGGGCCAACGAGCACGCTGTGGCCTCGAAATCTCGGGGAGGAGCAGACACAGCGTGAAGAAAAAGTGAGAATGATCTGAAAATCTCATGGGCCAGGCAAAGCAGGCGACATATGTGATTGGCACCTCGCGCAGACCTGACCTGGCCGACGGCGCGTGAGGTTTGAATATCCCAGACCATGTCGGGCCTCTGCCCGTGGTTCAAATCGCGGACCGGGTCCCGGCGCGGTCGGCCCGGAACTGCCTGGCCGTGACCTACCTTCGAGAGTTGACCCCACCTTCAAAAACCGTTGGATTTGGAAATATCGGGGTTTCGACCGTTTGAAAATATCACGAAACGTGACGAAAAAGCATCTATTTTCGATATTAAAAGGAAAGAAATAAACGAATCGTGATATTCTGTCATGCCAAAACGTCACGAATCGCGTATTTTTTTTGTTCGTTAGGGTGGTTCTTATCGAGCAAAAAAAATATGAAAATAAATAATGAAAATAACAACGAAAAGCAGAACTAAAGAGCATTCGAGCTTTATCGGTCAAACAGCGAAAAAACATTTTAAGAGATCCCGAAAACTCAGTTTTTCCTTTCTGTTTTTTTTAATTGCCAGAGGGTTTTATTTTATCTGATTATGAGATATCATGGCCAAGAGGGACAGTGCATGGGCCAGACAACACGACTAGACTGCTCGCGTACTCTCTAAGACAACGCTGGGCTGTCGCCTTGGGTTGTTCGTGCTGCGTTCGATGTTGGGCCGCGCTTTTACTCCTATTTTCGTTTTTGTTTTCAGAT
>JBBMHQ010134742.1:0-19580 GCA_037834295.1 Postelsia palmaeformis
GAATTGAAAACAATCAAAACACTCCTTGATTACGAGGTAACTTCCATCTGGGAACCGGTTTTCGGAAAAAGCCAATTGCATACTAAAGTCAGTATAATAGACAAAAACGAAGACGGTGATTCATGCTTCAATAGCTCGTGCGGAAAACGCCATAACTATACCAGTAATATGTGGATTCTCTCCCTTCACACATCTCCAGAGATATCATACCCAGGGCTGCCTTTTAACACAAGGTATATATATATTGGTCGGATTTGTAACTATATAAACATGCCTCGATTACGAGTGAACTACAATCTTGAGACAGCCAACACTGGCCACATGATGATAACAGCATTACGGGGGCTACTGGTATTCCTTTGCTGTGAAACTAGCTCACAGTGCTAAGGATATGCTTTTGGTTGCGTTTGGTCCTCCAGCGGAGCCCCAGGTCCAGACTATTGTGAGTACAGCAGCGTCATTTCCTCCGCGGGGGTTTGTATATACGTAGGAAACCAGGCTGGAATCTCAGGAAACTTGCGAGATAAAAGCACACAGCAGATACCGCCCTCCCTGGAAACCTGGAGAGCACTACACCTAGGGGAGACACCATAGGTACGGTTCTGGCCTTATGGAAATCCGCGTTTGGTCTAGATCAAGCGGGTGGATAGTTCCCTTCACGAGCCAGCCTGTCATCGCGCTCTTGACCGAGGCGTGAAACAAGTACGAGGGACGTATCACGAGGACCTCGATCTTCACTGATTTAACGCACTTCAGAGAATTGAAAACACGCAAGTAGCACCAACAGGTGGTGTGCTCCTCGTCAAATCTGTTTGGGGGTCCATGTCTCTGTCGCTGTCCTCTTCTTGTACACGATGATAGCACCAAGCTGAGTCCATGTGCGCTCTTTCGAGCTCTTGGCAGGGTTTCAGCACAAGCATAAAGTCTTTTACGCCGCATGAAACGGCAATTCCTGACACACGTCATGACATGCGAGTGGCCCCTTGAAGCACTGTCGCAACTAATGCAATGTGGTAGCTAATGTAGTGCCGTGCTCATGTATACGAGAATGATACAAACCGCGCAACACAAATAGGAGATCAACCATACCAATTCTCGAGAGGGAAAGCCAGAAATAAACACTCAACCATACTGTGTCGCACATGATCACATTTTGCCAACAGCTCAATATATAAAACTTTAGCAAGATTGCTGTATTCCGGGGGCATTTAACGCCATTTGCCGGTTTGAGGGGAATCAATCTAAAAGTGCGCCGTGAGTCGGTACCGCTTGTATGCCGAACAACTCCTGTACGTGAGCATTCTCACACATGTTAAGCTGCACAGACTTGACACCTTTTGACTTGGTCTCCACCGAAACATCGATGCGGCACATACGTCCTACATGAGGAGGTGGTCTATAATAAAGACTTACCGTTACTACCGTAGTGGTACAGGTTATGAGGTTCGTGTCTTCAAGAGTGCCACACCTCACTTCCAGACGGGCTTGAGGAAACATTTTTTTTCAAACCAAGTTTGGCATTCCGACGATTTTGGAATGAGAAGCCCCGTCATTCAGAAAACATCACAAATAAAATGTGCTACCTCTACTGTAGAACGCGTCTGATGTCATAAAGAAAGCGTAGCACGCGCGATCGGAGTATCAAAGATAGCTTCCCGCGATATAGTTCAACAATATTCAAGATCTCACAGCTAGTTGAACGTTTTTGCGAAGATACGAAATTGTATGCAGAATAGGGTGAGTTCTACAGTAAGATGGCGTGCAAACAGTGATCGATGCGACCATTACTATCAGCCTCATCCACATTAGAACCAAGCAAGCACTGTTTCATACGTTCACGCGTCCCACGAAGCAGCATTCAGCCATCCCCGAGGTAGTGAGACAAGTAATTGTTGGATCGTCTACAGCCTCGCCTATGATCAAAGACATCTACAACATCAATAACAGCAGCAACCACCCATTGCGAAAAGAGCGAGAAATCACAGAAAAAAGGCAAAAAAAAAAACAACCACTGCGTGTGCACATTGTTAAGTGGTGCAAATGTGCTCAGATAAATACATCAGATAAAACGTGAGCCAGTCAATTTTATACCGGGAGTGTTTGACGCTTTTCACCGGTTCACAAGTAATTACTCACATCGAGCGCGGCGTACCGGTATCGCCTGAATCAATGCCGAATACTTCCTGTACGAGGATATACCCACAAACGTAAGGCTACGCAGGCTGGAAACCTGTACAGTTGGTCTTCATCATTAGATCTAAACGGCACAAACATCCTGCATGAGGTCCTACGAAACCCGTAGATCGATCGAAGCATTTTGTCAAGAAAAAAATGTCAAAGTTGTCGGTGAAACAGCTAATAATGTAGTTATAAATATTTGCTCGAGTAGTTATGTAGCGCGGGGTTCAATATTAATGAAAACGGCCATTAACGCCGTCAGGGTTAGCACCGGACAAGCACTACGTGAGTCTTACGCAGGAACACCGATCCCGTATAATCGTTGGATCGTCAACGGCCCACGGTATAGGCAGTGAACGCCCGTGTTTCCCCATCATTTTTTTGTACAATTTTATAACGCCTCGCTGTGATGCCTACATGGCTGCGTACATGCCCTATTGTCTCGTTTTTGTTTGCACTTGTTTTATTCATTTCACACAACATCGCAGGGGAACCGGACCGCATCCTCATGTCGAAATGCCTGAATGCAATGATGCAAAATATATGGTGTTAGATCGACAATTGATCGGGTCAGGGTGCGGACCCTCCTCATGGGCTCTTTGACCCCTCCCGTCCGGCAACGGTCTACCAACAGTTGTTGTGGTTTGCGGTCGATATAGTCATAAAAAAACAAAAGGACCCTCCACAGAGTTACTTGAAACTTTCCCATCCCAAGAAAAAACCACAGCGGTCGAACAGCAGGTGGCACGGAATCCGTCGCGCTTGCATGATGTTCCAGTTTCAATATGTTTTTAGCTGGGGATATTGAGCAACGTAACAAACACCACATATTGTCAACCTTTGAACTCGTTAGGCTCAGTGGTGTGGTACCTATATCAACGTCTCCGTAAGGACGTGTTTTCACCTGGAGAAAGCAATTCGTGGTCCCCCGCCACCTTAAAACTAAGCTACCACCTCCTGTTCAGATACTGGTGGCGTGTGCAATTATGCCTAATTCCACCTCCCAAAAATTGTCCCTTTATGTCTGCTTCGCACGTGTGATCATCATCGCTGCCGGACAGGAGAAGAACTGTGACACAAAAACAGCTGGAAAGAGTGTCCTCGAAACTGTTCGCTTCCATGGACTCGCTGGAAAGACTGTGAGCGTACAAATATATGTTGTGTCCGTAATTATGACAGTCTTCTCTTCTTTGGTGAATCGCCCGTGTCCTAGGCGAGCCAATTCACAACGCTTACTTGTGTCCTGACCGACCGTTTTGATCAGCGCAACGATCCCGTTTGCAAAAATGAAGCGCTGAAATCGAACTGTTACCGGATTGGAAAATTGCTGCACCTTTAGTGGGACTTCCAACTTGTAACTGTTTCAGTTAGTAAAGCGCAGGTGGGATTACCTCGTTAGTTTATTCTTGATCAACGGCCCTCTTGCACTGGGTGCACAGCCTATATGGGTGAAACACCGTTGCAGGACTACTGCAGTGATTTACATAATAATCGCTTTGTGACCAGGCCATCGGGCTGCAAGTCTCAAAGTTTATCTTCGCAGTGTCATATGTTTTGGTGGGGCGTAGTGTTCCTCAAGGTAGGAGCCCCCGGCAAAAGTCGGCGCACCTTGTGTCGTAGTTTTCCGCTTGCTCTGGTATGCCACATACTTCGATACGGAGGACTGGGTTAGTCTACAAAAGGCATGGGGGTTCTTTGCTGGGGATCATCCTTCTGTACCCAGTTGTTTGATTAATCGCATTTAATAATGGTAACCTTTCATTCTTTTCTTTGATCCACAAGTGGTAGCTCAAATGCGGGGTCACACAGCGGGATCTTATTCCCCCCTATTTTCTTCTGTTCGTGGCTTCCCCTACAATCGCTATCATGCTTCAGCCCACGATGCTTCTCGTGTCGACTCGCATCTAAATAAAAGGTTTTTCTCTTCCATCGCATCTAAACGCGTAGTTTGAGGTTTTTTGTCGCGTTAGGCGTGTATACATTTCGCACCTCGGACGCATGGGTATTGAGTTTTATTATCGAGTTGTTTCCCCGCCGTCGTGAGATTGTACGGGGTCTGCATAGCTGACATTCAATCCAGCAAACCCGTGCTATTCTATAAAGAGTGTACGGGCCCGCTTCGTAACCATGAGCGAGATTTCATGAGACAGGTGATACATTTGCCTTCGAAGATCTCGAGTGAACTGCCAGTCAGGGGTGCATCAAAATCCGCGTTTTGGGACGCACCTACATCGTCTCACGAGGTAGATTGTCGTCGCAGCTACTCGTAGCATGGTTCACTTGTTTCACGCACCGATATCATCCGAGAGCCTGAAATTTGTCCGTGATTGTCTGGGTCCCGATGCCGAGACGGTATGTGCGAATTTTATCATGTGTAAACAGAGCGGAACATGTCAGCATCAATAATTCATTGACATATTTATTGATTCAACAAATTGGAGAATGTTGGAGAGCACCGGAGTAGCACGAACCCAAATCGTGGGATTTCCGGAAGTGGTTGAGTGGTGCTCAGCTTCACGCCGGCAACCTTCGCGCAGCTCGAGTAAAGGAGTATATTTACGACAAGATTAGTATATACTTTGCCACTGCAGTAGTATCAGGTACATCCACTGCCCGTGATTAGTATTATCCGACGAAATATCGCATGCTACGGTAGCTGTGCGGGTAATTATTTTCAGGCTCTTCACGTCAAAAGCTCGTGCCTCACCTAATCACCTGAAAACTCCTTTTGAGACAACTCCTTACCTCACAACCCGATGGCAAACATCACATGGACTACGTCGTAACTAAAGTCGAAACCACAACGATACAAAGTGGTTCGTTAGTTATGGGGAGCTTTCAGTCAAGAAATATTGTTCAATATCTAATGTGCTGCCTGTCGTAAACACGCATCGGGTGTTGTACCTTATACGTGATTGAGTGTATGTCTTAGTACGCCCAGACAAGGAAGTTACAAAAACTGTTCAGACCAACAAACCACGCAGAGGGTGTACCTCCTTGTACAGCGTTCAGGCTCTGTTTCACATGAGTTTCTCCTCCTTCCGCATGCCGCGGTACACCTAACGTTCTTAGTACTTTCGTTAGGAGTGAATATTTCCTGAAACAAATTCACGAACAGCACCTCATCCCCCCACCCCATCAAGGGAGTGAACGCCATCATCAATACAAAACACGTAAAAAAATTGTGTAACAAAGTGCGCCTCGCAGAGGATGCTTAGTGCGATGTGGCCCACCCTTCATGCCACACTGACTAGCGCTTCGCGATTGGTCGCAAACCTCTCTGCCTGAGTTCCTAAAACCTGACCTGTTCCGTCCCAGGGTTGTAGGGATGCGAAGAGCTAAGGTCTGAGATCGTACGACCACAGAAAAATGAATGTCATGAGTGCACGCTGCGTCTTAGCGCCTGTGGTATCCGAAAAAAAGATCTCGGAGCCCTGCTCAGCGGAGGCTTTTCTTGGACGCCTTGTGCTTTTTCATGTTTGTACGGTACACGCATCTAACGCCCACAACGAGCAGCATCGCATTGTGTACGGCAACCGAACACCGTCAGTGCGAATCACCGAAATCACCGAAATTCGAGTTGCGGCGCGACATTAGCGAGGCACGCTAAAATGGGCTGTGGCACGTCCAAAGCACTGAGGAAAACGTTTTCCTCACCCAGACTCAACACCTCGTACGTACAAAAAGCCAAACAAATACTTTTGAGGGCCTGATATAGGGTGTCACGCCAGTACATTAGTATTGTGGTTTTTAAGACCTGTGCTTGAGCCAAACCGCGAAAAAACGTCAGCTAAAGACACGTAAAGCGAACGCCTTGAGGCGCGCTGAACAAACGCAATAACGCACGCGGCAACTTTCACGCGACTCGTTTCAAGTCTCTTACAGCGTGCCTTGAACGAATGGCTTTGTCTGACCTCTCCCCAAAGATTCCACTATGCGCAAGTGCCACTAATATTCTTGCCCTTGGCGTCCGATGCCGGTTGTGGTATGTACCAGGTATCTCATAGACAATAGCTTGGCGAGTTAACCAGCGGACGCTTTTTCGGATTTAGCGAGTCTGGAAGTGTTGTATTGTGTTCCAAATGCTTATCGCTTGTTTATCAGCTCAACAATCTGGGAAGAGGAAGGGCTCATGTGCATATCAGGTTGTAACAGCGGGAAGTTCCTTGAAACGTCAAACGCGCCGACTATGCCTGCTTCTCCCCGTTCAGTCGTTCGAAATATGTCACGTCTTCCCTAATAGAGCCTACCCCTTCCTGTCGTCCATAAAACGGTGAACAATGAAACCAGTTGATATATCATGTATACACAGTGTAGGACTGGAAAATGTCCGCACTGTCGCGTGAAGGAATCGTTCGGAGTCGAGGGCGGCCTCCCCTTGTTGGATCGAGACGTTCGAGACGGCGGGAGGCGTCTCACTGTACGGTGTGTACCTCAATAAAGCAGCGATGACTGCGATCTTACTACCTCAATGGTAGCACGCATCTGCGACACGGTTCAGGGGTGCTATTATTGGTGGATAGCCAGGCGCTTTTATCAATCGTGCGCACTCGCCCAGCAGCGGCGCACCAATATATGAAAAGCTGAAGAACCGTGTGGTCGAACACCTTACCGGATTGGACGCTTTGGATGTTTCGTCCTTCGAGAGAGTGTGAACAGTTTGGTTCTTGCACATATAGCAGGTTTACTCCTGGTGCGCACATGTCGGAGAGAAGAGGATTGTTGACGCTATGGAGTATTGTGCACTATGCCTACATTGTAGTCAGTTTTCTTACTGCGCTAATTCCCCGAAGAAGACGCCACGTCGTGTAGACAGCCTGCAATGTCCTTAGGTATCGCCGATTTCTCGATGTATCCCGGGAGGAACTTGGCAGGGAATGACCTGTCGACACTGCCGGCAGGACAATTCGACGGTATTGGTCTTGACTTTGAGAGTATGTGAGTTCTGTGTCGCCCGTACATGTTTATCACTCACCAGGTACAAAGAAAAGTACGAAAAGGCGCAGAACGCGATCTCTCACGATGTGGGGATACATGACACAGAGCAACACAAACAGCAAGCTGATAGATGCAGGAGAACAAGAAATGCCGCTGGACGATATCCTGTAGTCACAGTGGTAAAAAAACGGTTACTCTAGTCTGGGATAAATTTCCGGTTGCGTGGAAAGGTACCGGTCCGTATCTATGCGCTCTGAAACCTTTTAGGGTTTATTACCAGTCCTAGACGTAACTGACTTTTTGCGAGCAATTCCGGCCGCCGCTCACACAAATGACCGTCCGACGAATCAGCGTGTCAGTGGGCGGGCTGTTCTGAACGCATAACGAACTGGCAACGTCTCTTGCCCTACCTCCGCCGTGTACGTTGGCGACCCGTTTTTTCTTTTTTCAGGGCATTGAGAGGCAACACCAACCTGCAATGTGTGCCCACCACGTGAGTAGTCGGTGATGGGGGTTTCCTTCTTTTGGTCGGCTTGTGCGAGTGATCTATCAGGGCCACTCACGTAGTCGAGCCGGTATTAGGAACACAGACGAAAAGCGTCGCGACCTCTTGGATACGATGGTCGATGCGGGTAGTTCGAACTCGCTCTTTTACGCTCATCGTCGTCGGAGAGATGGCAACAATAGGTGACATACGCCTTTCGCCCCCGTCTAGAATCATCCGATGTGTGTACCGAAGTCCAGAATTGGCTCAGAAATGTGGATAGAATGGGGCTCAGCTACCATCGAGTGTGCGCGCATCATACGGCAGCCGTGCACCTAATGTTTCGACTGCTTTTTAGTTCGAAAAACTCTGCACCCCCTTTTATTGCACACTAGACTTCGAGTAAGTGCAAATAAGCAACCCGATCAACATTCTTTCACGAGGGCTCTGCCTGCCACGAGGCGCGCAGCTAGACACAACCGATAGTGAATGAAAATCTCCTCATAAGAGATGCCCTGTCAGTGAGGCATGTAGTAGAAACGTGCTACGAGCTACTCATACCCTAGGACGCGTCTGCGAATATCAGAGACCGCGCTCGGGTGAGCTATTTACTGTGAAAATGGCAACCTAAGGAAAAACAACCGTCTTGATTCAACCCCCTCGCTTTCACTCCTCCCCTGCAAATTCAACAGGAGCCCTTCCGTCATTGTGACTGCCGACGTAACTACTGGCGTGTGCGGTAAACAATGACCGGGTGCAGGCAGCCGTGATGGGGGGGGGCGGTCGACCTATTAGAGTGGCAGTGCGTGGGAAGGGTGTCCAACGATTGTTTTCTTTGTGTCGATACGTCGTTTTTAACGAGAGGAAGAACGTGTGTCCGATACGGTAGAGGATATGCTTGATTGTTGTATAGTACAAACATTTCCTACCGATATACCCATCTACCAGGGCACTAACTACATGGCGTGTTTCATAGGATAGATGTTTTGTTGTGTACTTTTCGAAATACCGTATTGTTGTAAATATGGGTAAAACAACCTTCGTCTAAAACGATTGATTGGGTTAGTGTTTACAGGTCCAAGCGTCAGGAGACCTGGGAAGATACCGGTGTAGTCGGTTCCGTCGAAGCACGGGTCTTGATACAGAGAATATGGCATAGTGGCCGTACGTGTTTTAGGTCGCCAAAGACAGTTCACTATCGAGTCGAGAGATGCCGGAAAGCTTTGACTCTATGGAGTCTTGGAGGCGGCAGCGGGTGACGTTCGCGTGGTTGTGAATATACCAGTTCCAACCACGGCACGGGGTGTGGTTCTGGCTATTCGATGCGTGTTTTTCGTACGATGACAGTGGTACCAGATATTTCGCATAAAGCTGTCTGACATTGGGGGAACTACTGAACTGAGAAAATTTTGAATGTCGTCTGGACTTAAATCATGTTTCGTTCCATTTCGCAACCTTTGTTGTTCCTCATGGGGATAATCACGATGGCAGTGTTTCACGAAGAGCCAGATTACTGATAATGTCATAAACTTCCCCGAACGAGAAGTCTCGTAACGTGTAGCTGCACCCGTCTACGGACGTAGCTTTTTTTCAATCAAAGGCGTATGGCCGTAGTCACCAGGTGCAATGTTTCCCTAGACCAATATTGCAACCAGGTATTCCTCACAAAATATTCGGCTTGTCGCCGCACGCTCGAACGTACGCGCCGTCAAACAGATCGTAACCCAGACGACGCGATCGTGTGCGGCACAGATGAAGTGTGCGTATCTGGGGCGGCGGGTGACACTTGCGCTACAAGTAAGAGACAAGATGATGAACCATCAATCATTGCGAGTTCACCACGCATTTTCATGGAATGTGTAGCACGAGGTCCAGTTCGCAGCCGGGAGTGTTTGGAGGGGTGAGAGAGCGCTGTGTTTATCGACGTGATGTTCCTTCATCCGCGTCGAGATATTCTTCGAAGGCACGTGTAAAAATACGAGTAATCTGCTGCATATGACATACGCTTAGCGAGGTATGCCACATGAAACGAAAACTAGTGAGGCCAACTAGGACCCGCATATATTCGACTCACGTGGTGCCTTCACTCTGCGTACAACGCTGGCACGTATGATATTAGTCTCAACCGTCGGCGTCGACCCATTGCCACACACCCACAGCAAAATTCGTGGTAGATGCGAAGTTTGGCTGTCCAAGTATGGCGTTCAATGCGGACCAAAAGGCGTCGATGAAAACTAGAGAAGACGCGTCATCCCGCTCCAAAGCCGACAAACACGGGACGCTTACCATGTGAGGGCTACAACGTGAACTCTTTGAGGCTCTTCGTTCCCTCCATGAGCTCTATATCCCCACCCAGCAACCGTCTAAGAATATTTGCAATCCAAACCTGATGCGATATCAAATGGGCCTCGCGACTGGTGATATGTCATCTGCTTCAGCTCTTCAGCCCAGAGGGGGTCGTGATATTGACACGGAAAAAAGGGGTCTGCTGAAATTTCGGACTGAAGCCGAGAGCACGGGATGAGTGGGCTCTGTCCATTGGACGCGTAGAACGGTTGAGACGGCAAGTGTGAGTCATCTCGCTTGTATTGTGGCTGGTGGCGCTACTGACCCGAAAAACCATCCAGTATCTTTAGAATCTCGATAACGCTTTCAACAACTGTTTTTGTGGAGATAATGTTGGAAACATCTGAAAGATGGGACAATGGGTTATATCAATATATAATACGACCCAGAATAATTATATTTCATATTAGAGACGACCGATACACAAACAGCAAGTTTCGATATTGCTGCAAGTACACACAACATTATACATGGGGGTCACGTGATCGGTGACGAGTAGCTGATCAGAGTCAGCATAAGGTTGGGGTGCTTCATATACCGCAGCAGCACATGTCGTCGGCCGAGACGAGGGTACGAGGGCTTACGCGTAACTTATTTCCTCGTCGCTCGTCCTCTTCGTCGTCCCTGCCCGTTAAATACGATGGGGGTATATATAGACAATGGTTTGATTCAAAAACAACTCACTGCCAACCTTCCAAACTGAAAATACTATGATGTCGTTGGAACAAAATGATCTGTATTGCTTTCAATATATGTATCAAACACCTACAGCAGTGTATGATCTTGTTGCATCTTCACGTTTTTCCGAATTCCGTTGTTTGCGTCAGGTCTAGACCTCCACAGGCGAGGAGCCCTAAAAATTGTAAAATGAACTCCGATCGTAGCACTGCGTCGCCGCTGCTGTGCAAGTTTAGTTTTCTTGTTCATTTTTCGCTAGTCGTCAGGTAGCGCTAAGGCAGACACCGAGTAACGGGGGAAACAAAAGCGTACGTTTTTCTGTTCTACATATCCGCACCACCCGTCGAGACGATGGCCATGGCATGCGCTGCTTCACCTGGCACACGTCCGGAACACCTGGTCTTTGTATCTTAGGGTCGTTGGTATTGTCGACAAACTCCAAAACTTGCGACGACCTGGCTATACGCAGTGAACGTGTGCCCGTCGTACGTAATTACTTGCACGCTATAAATGGGTACTCATTCCATTTTGACCGGCCCCTTTTCCGCTTGCATCGTAAAGTCGGCATATATATGCATTTTACATTCAGAGAACTGTGCATGGCAGCAGGTGTCAATTAACAAACTACTAACATCTTGCTCAGCAAGTACTCGCGATAACATCCGACGTCCGGTCATTGTGGCGGCCGTCCCGTCCCGGGTGCGTTCTGACCACATGTCGCCCCATGACTACATCCGCAACAGCTTGCACGGACGACATCGACTGTGACACGCTAGGTGGCGAAAAATGCTGCTCATTGAAGAAAACATGTGAAGCATCTAGCGTTGTCGACGCTGGGGCCTGCGGTGAGAGCACTTTTTGAGAAGCGGTCGAGTAGTGCCGGCTCCCTTGCTAAGTACTTGTGCGAGCGCTTGGCAAAAACGGGGTTGCCTGCTGTTGCAGTGTACGGAGTGGCGCCGGCTACCTCTATGCTACCCGAAGTGTTTGCTGGCGCATACCAGCACTGTAGAGTGGCAGCTGCTGCTGTATGATAGTTTATTCAAAGGATGACACCAGTCTTAAAACGTTTATTAATCCTTCGATGTGGGACTATTACTTGCTGTTAGCATTCTTCCCGCGGTTTTATTGTATCTTCTCAGAACGGGAGGGTGAGCTTCGAAATCGTTTTCAAATACCAGCAGGAATAAATTCCATCGCCATCGAAAAGGCAGCGCTGAAGCCTGGTGGTGTAGATTTTATTATGCGTTCCGTGTTGATGTACCGTTCAGTGCACCAAGAAGCAAGTGGCGCTCGTCGTTCAAGTTTAGCGGTGTGTTGACACATCGAGGTGGTCTAGGTGAAGGCGTCCAAAGATACGGGTGGCAATGTTTTACTAGAAGGTTCCTGCCTGAAATGGCTACTAAACCCGACATCGTTCCAACATCATTCGTGATTGACTACAACAGTATGTATGTTGTTCGCGGCATACCTACCGTAGGCTTTCGGATCGTTCGTCGGGGCGCACTCGGAGTTTTTCTGCATAACTATGATCTGGATAACGTACAGAGCTAGTCAAGTCAAGATCCCAATAAACGTGGTGCTATCCGTGCCGTAGCACAAATTTATAAAAAAACGATGCTGTGAGGGGTCATGACGAAGTCAGATGTCACAAACGCTCTTGATACTATACATTTATGTCATCATCAAGCGGTGACACAGCAACATCAAACTGCAATTTTGCTTGAGAGCGCCAGCCAACTAGTCAACTCAAATTCTTTAGTCGCCTGGGTTTGCCAGCCGAATGCTGTAGTAATAGGTCATCACGTTCAGCCCTGTAATTCGATTGTGCTCTGGCTCTATGTTCAGTGTGAAAGTACTACTATTGATACCGACAAGAGATCGGTACTCCACAAACCAATGAAAGTCTGCATGTATTTTTGCAGGGATGTAAACCCCTACTTGTATACGGGTGGACCTCCATGTGAACTAGTTGGGGTGGTGACTGCCTACGCCACCCCGTCTTATACACGGTTGACACAGATGGCACTAAGACAACGAATCAGACATGCCCAATACCGGCCAAATGAAAGCGTGTGTGTGCGTATGCGACCGACCGGAAGCTTCAGGGTTTTCTCAATTTACACGGTGAAAACTTCGACTCCGACCTCATCCACAATACAGGTCCATCCTCTGCACATACAATTGCTATCAACACACCTTCCCATCCTTTGCTACGGACCCCGCCGAAGGTGATGCGCACATGACCGGCTTCCGCGAACAAAAAAATGACTTTGTGGGCGAAGACGCCGGATGGTACACCGTCGTATCGGACCTACCGTACATGCACCTCAACAATCAAATCACCTCTCCCGTCCCTTCAGTCCCGGAGATCACTTACATCACCGGGATCTCCCTCTTTGCAACCGACGCTGACAGCGTGACCCACGCCATTATCATCTCGGTCGCCGAGCCGCACACGTTGGAGAGCTCCTGTCAAGTAGAGGTATCCCCTTGTCTCGCCGACGCGGCGCTTCATGTGATTTTCAACGGGGAGGAGGTTCTGCTAGCGCCCGGTAAGGTCACGCTGGCCCCAGATGTTGCGATCGATGCTGTGAACCCCCCGGGGGCATGCCTGAGTTTTGGGTTCGAGGAGTACCGGAAACGGAAGAAGCTCGAGCTGCATGCTCATTCCGGGAGGATATTAGCTCAGACGAATACCATGCAAAAAATGTCCGAGTGGGCTCTGTCCGACCCTACTGTTGCCAACAGGGCTGAGTGTGCAGAGTACGGGGCTCGGGCTACCGCCGATATTAGGCGGGGTGGGGTGGGGTGTATTTCGTGAAGTGTGTTCGGTTAAAGCGTTGGTGTTTTTAGGTCGGTTGAAAAAGGAGGTCCCGGAGCGAGTTTGGTTAGGCGAGGCATGCACTGCTGTACAAGGACGCGAGTACATCACAATGGTTCGCTTCATGCATCCGACGTGTGCAAATGCTGTCGTCCGTGATACGAATCATACATGGGGAAGCATAGAAAGAACGGTTGCCGAGAGTTGTCGCGACCACAACGCAGAGCCGGTTTTTGTTAACCCGATGGATCAGTTTTTGTTCCAAGTGTAGTCAGGAAGAAGGTCGTGACAAAGTTTTAGTGCACCAAAAAAAATGGAGGAGTTATTGATAGCAGCTTGTTCTACACTAGGACAGGTTATGAATGCATTTCATTGGCGTTCGATGAAATATCGGACTTTCTGTTTTTTGTTCATCATCCGACGGGTGTTTCATACGACCCGCACAAAAAACCGCAAAAATCCAAGACCCGAAAAGGAAAAGGGTTGTGCATGGCATTTAGGAATTTGTGGGTCCGGAACTTTGAGGTAGTCATTGTGCAAAAGAGGAGCATCTGGTGAGTGTTGTGTCGGGCGTAGGAAGGTTAGTGTTTCTAAGGCCAGCTGCATAATGGTGCGAAATTGGCACACGCTCATTGTGTTCTTTACTCATTTGTCTTGTTCCCTTTTCGTCTTGTACTTCTGCTAAGTTTGGTTCGGATATATTTATCTTCAGTTCAATATACGATATAGTCATCATTGCCTCCTTTCCACTTGATATTGGTCACTTGTACTGTCAGTGATACGCCCTTGGCAACGCAGCGGTTGTACTCTTGTATTGAATCGTCTGAAGGAGTGCCGGCAGCAAAAACAATGATCGATTTTATCAATATTTATTTATCGATATTCACTTACCTGGGGAATACCTGCTGAAAGATATGTGAGGCTCGTATAGGTAGCGACAAGTCGTATCACGTGAAAACCGAGTGTTTGAGTGATACAGCGTTCTCCTGAACGAGCGGCGTCTACGCTCACGCTCTTTGCACAGGAAGACAAATATGGTCGACGACAAAACTTGCGAGAACGGCGCTTAACGATACAATTCGCTCGACAAGCGCAATCGTCCTCTCAAGGAAGAATCATGAAAGTGCACAGTGGCTTTCTGATCTAGAACTCGTGCGTGCGATTGGGGGTTTGGTGACGACCATCTTACCTTGAAGAGGTGTCCGATTCGCTAACAAGGTTCACCTCTGTCGATGTCGAAGCTGTAAGTAAACGAGGATCCAGCGCTTCTTTGGTTAGGTTTCCCATTACCAAACCCAGTTTTGTGCTACCTCACCAGTGACCTAATAGAAGCTCTAAAGGTGTGCAGGGCTTTCGACTACGTCAGCTTAATGTGGTTCATTTGGTCCGCGACAAAACCAGCAAACATTTATGATTTATGTTTTCTGTCGGCAAAGGTCAACACTAGAGTAGCTACCGATGAGCTGTATATGAAGTGAGGTTCGATTTTGGGACTCATTATGGTGCTGCTCCTTCACAACATCCGAGATCCCGATATTATCTCTGTAGTCGCTTCATCTGCATGTGTCCGACTGTTATCTGGTTACAAATGCATCACTACAAAATATTGTGTCATCACGAAGGCCGATGCATCAGCTCACTAATGATACCTTTGAGCACGGCCGACATATTGCAATAAACAGAGTAACGAACTCTTACGATAG
This sequence comes from Postelsia palmaeformis, assembly GCA_037834295.1. NCBI lineage: Eukaryota > Phaeophyceae > Laminariales > Laminariaceae > Postelsia > Postelsia palmaeformis. The sequence continues at coordinate 15,149 of JBBMHQ010134742.1, forward strand.
AGGCCGCACAGTCAGCTAATCAAAGTCCCATTCGAGTACCGGAGTCACGTTGTCGTACCCGGAGCAAGCGCGTCAGACGCAAACAACGCGTGACCGTAGAGCACGCAGTAATAGCTCGCCAAGACCGTGTTCCAACACGGCAAACAAAGTACTTGAACGAACTCAAATCATACATGAGTACAGACGTCGCTCAACTCACTGCCCAGTGTGACGCTTTCACGTCGCAGCCATGTCACATACACCAACGCAGACTCGTATGGTCACTTGCTATGCTAGTCTGATCACAGAAAACAAGCTCATGTTGGAACACTGCAGTCCAATAACTTTCTCAAAGGCAAACGCGTCTTGAAACATGGAGTCATCAAATACAGTGAGATACGGCCACGAAGGCCGCAACAATAACTCGCGAAGGTCGAACATCGACACGGCAAGCGCGTTCATGTAGCAGACGCCTAAATAGTCGTATTTGAAACGCCGTATGGGGCGGCTCGTCCTTGGAGCCTTTCGGTACCGGAGGCATAAAAGGAAACCAGACGCAAACACGTCAAGTGCCAAACATGAATAACAAGCAGTACGTATCACAGAGACCCCAGTACCTTCTCACCAAGGCAACGTTAAAACACGGAAGAGGGCGTTTTTTATGTAAACCAAAAACGTTTGAGTTCAGCGAGACGCTCGCAAAAAGTCGCATTTGAACACTACAGGCGAGACGCTTTATCGAGGGCAAGCATGTCTAGTCACATACCAGGTACATAATAAGAGGACACTAAACACTATATTTCACACGCCGTAGGACGAGTCCACAACGTTCACGGTTTGCCACGGGCGACATATTGTTATTATGCGTACATTAAGCTCGAAAATGATCCGTTCCCACGAAGCAGGCGTGTTTATTTATCAATCAAGTACACGCTTGGAAGAATGCACATAATTGAGCCCAACCAAGCATGATCGCAGAGGCTAGAACTCTAGCTCATCAAGATATCGTTGAACACAACAGTCGCGGTACTGTTGCGTGATGGTATACCCTCCTCCATGGTAAAGTATAAGTACAGCACAGCCAGGGCAACAACTCCTCGTGTCAACAACGCAGGCATGCCACTTCACCAATCCCAAGCACGTGCGGTACCCCAAACAATTCAAAAAGATCTTGTGATCACAGCGGTGACAGCACCAGCTCGTCAAAGTCACGTTCGACCCAGGCATATCTCGTAAAATACATAACAAGGCAGTATGATATGGAAGGTAGCTGAGTCAGCTAGTCAACATCCCCTATTAACGCCGCAAAAGTGTTTCTTCATGAAAGCCGGACACGACTGGTAGCATATCATAAATGTTTCGCCTCAAAGACCACAACGCCAACCCGCCATAGTCTCGCTTCAGCGAGGGAGGCATTTACCCACAGTCTATCAAACGTTAATGCGCCTGGTCGTTCGTTTAAAAGTCAAACGAATATTATCACAGGGGCCGACGTATCGTGTACTGTCTGACCACGACTAATATCGTACTCCATCGAACATATCAAGCCTGAATAAAGAGGGGGCACAACCAGGTCGTCAATATCTTGTCGACAGCAGGCGTGTCTTTGCACAAAAGCAAAATCACGTCTGGTCGCTTGTGTCAGAAGCACTCAGGTCCGATCGATCACAAGTGGCCGCGGCACCAGCTCGCCAGTGTTGCGATATGAGACAAAGACGTCCGCGTCGACATCGACTAACCTTGCCGTTAAGCTGGTAAAGTACTCTGCCATGTTGTCATCCTCACGGAGCTCGACCCCCGAAGGAACGGTCCCTAGCAAACATGCAACGGAATCTTCGAAGAAAGCTGGACACGGCGAAACAATGATATCTAAATGCCACTGTTTTGGGTATACAGGCTCCTTCGATAAAGATCAAATCACAATCTTGATTGAATAGTGCTTGTCATAAAAACCAGGGCGAGGCAAGAGCGGCAGTTCTCACTGCCACGTTTGCGTGGCGGAACATACAGTGATAACCTGAGATTGCTCACCAAATGGCATCAAACAACATAAATAGTGGGTTCTAACTCCATCATAGTGGAATACAAGGGGAGCGAACCACAAAAAATGAACGTGAGTCGATCACGCCGTACTCAACAGTAAGGAAGCACGTCTTGGAAAGTTTGAACCTATAATGAAACAGCCAAGCGTTTCTTAGGGGCTCGGTCAGCCCCAGAGGGTGGAATCCGGCTGCGATCGGACGATACCAAGCCCAGACGATTGTTTTTTCAATTGAGGAAAAGCGACCACTAATAGTACACCAGCACTGGTGGCACCCCTCCCGGATCCCTTCCCCCCCAATTATTTATAGGTTGGGTTGGCGTTATATGGCAACGGCGCTGTAAAACATGCCGCTCACTACGTGAGCTAGACAACCAGGGTGCCGTCTTTTCGTTCGTTTTTGACGGTCACCGACAGCTGGTCGTCTAGTTAGATAGTTTGTGCGAGGTAAAGAGTCTTGACTCCACACAAGGGAATCGATCGCATCACGTAGTTTTTATGGCAAGGAACCCAAGAGGCAGTCACGTAGTACTCCCATTGCTCTCTCTGGGACTACCTACGCCGGAAATTAAATCAGCTCATTGAAGCTGTTATCCATATGCGAGTCCGCTTCGAAAGCGGTTCTTGGTAGGACGCAGCTCACCCTCTATGCCACTCGCCAGACACCCCACGGCGCTTTGTGCTTGGTGCAGCAATGTCTGCCTTGTCGGTGAAAACACGATATGCTCCGTCCCGGCATTGTAGGGATGCGAGGGTCTATGGTCATACGACGACGGCCATGCAGAATATCAAGTACATGTCTCTTCTCGAGTACGCCCCCCGGATTCCTTCATAATGTCGAGGTGAATTGTTCTTTGTGGGGGTAATCAAGAATATAGAACACCCAATTTGAAAAGTTGTCGATCTCTTCTCGGGTTCGCTACTTTGTGCAATGTCTCTACATAGAGTTTGTTTCGCCTTCTTTGTTAACCAGTGGGGTATCAGCCATCTGCAATGTGAGCTCGACGTGCACAGCAGTAGTAGCGGGGTCCCTCAGGTACTCCCTCGTCTAATTTCGTTGGCGTACCTAATTTAGACGCATGAGACGGGTGAATAAACACGAATAACCTCTGGCACCGAAACTTTCCTAGATAGAAAGAGGTAAGGTGTACACAACTAGATAGAAAGATGTAAGGTGTACACAACGAAGAACGCATCGCTTCTCATTGTCGATAATATTGAAACGTTCCCAGGAGTGCGTTTTGTGTTGTTCTCTTTGCTGCTGCGAAGTTTCGTTTGTTCCGTTGGTCAAAGCAGAGGGCACAGCAAATAAACACTCCTAAGGGGGCATTGTTCTGGAATACGGGCAGACTGGCTAAAATAACACATTCTGCCTCTGCGTGTCCACTGCGGCTGGACGCATGACAATCGGTCTATAGCAACCCCTGATTGACCCCAACATATCAACGACAACCATGCCGAAGTTGGTGCTGTCAGCCATCAGTGAGCACCGTTTGCGCAAAAAAAAAGTTATTAGATGAGGTGTAGTCCCCATGTCGGTCGTCTCCTCGAATTGTTTGCTCTCCCACTCACCTATGCAACACTTCACAACCAGGCAGTTTTCTTTACTGTGGTGGTGTCTCTTCTCATCGTCAGTTCCATTATCTAAAATCCCAAGAGAGTTCGCAGAGGAAGCCTCATATACTTCCAACTACAGACATATCATATCAGCAGATTGTCATCTTGATTGCGTATCGCGGACCAAAGCCTACTGGGGAGGGTGCGATGTATGCTGTCGCAATCTGGGAGACTAGATTTTGTAATGATTTAGGAGGTTAAGGTCCTTCACGGGCTGGCCGGTGGAGATATTACCGGCCTGCTGTCTACCCCGCTATGCTGAATCACGTTCGTGTGGGAAAGCTAGCCGGATGAAGACCCCGAGGTTACCATGAATGCGTGCGTGAAAGCTGGATGCTTGTCCATACACTATATGTGTGGGGACCGAGATCTCCAATTCTGTCCTACGGCCCGAAGAAAGAGAGATTGCCGTATCGAACAGATTACTCATTCCTATGGTTCGTGAATATGTTCCTCATGTTCATGTGATATATTTCAATGGTTCAAATTATCTAATATTATCGGCCTTTGCGCTTATGATTGCCGTGCGACATTTATAAGATGTCGACATGCGAGTTGTTAACCAGGTTCGGTACATATACAAAACAATATTAAATGGATATCACTTTTGCCGCAATCTGCGCGAAGTGTAAAGCCTACCACCCTCGAGCGATGACGAAAATCCAATTACGCATCCGCCCCACTCAAAGTCTACAGTGAGTAAATCAACCCCCCTTGTTGGGTTGGCGTCGTTTGGCAACGACAGTGTAACACATGCCGCTCACTACGTGAGCTAGACAACCAGGGTACCGTTTT
>JBBMHQ010134853.1:0-18820 GCA_037834295.1 Postelsia palmaeformis
ATTGTTTTTAGTCTGGGTCCCCCAAGTGTATTTGTTTTAGTGCGTGACCCCCAATTGTATTGGTTTTAGTGTGCGGTTACTATTGTTCTGGGTCTAGTATAAAGGCACGCGACATGGATCGTTGAGTAGAGCGGGGGGTTGGGTGAGGACCCTATTGTTGCTTGCTTTGCCCCGCAAGTGTCTTGGTTTAAGTGTGGACCCCCAAGTGTATTGTTTTTAGTGTTGAACCCTCAAGTGTCTTGACTTTATTGTAGGGTCACTATTATACTGTTTTTATTATAGGGGATGCGTCATGGATTGTCGAGTAGAGGGGGGGCTAGGTTTAGGGTCAGGGATAATTCTTGTGTTTTTTCGTCTTGTTTTAGTCAGTGCCCCTCTGATCGGAGGGAACAAAATCCCTGCAATACACGGCCATTTGTGGGCCGACCGGATTTTATTCGGCCGTTCATGTATGCAGGGGGGCGCATGCAAAAAAAAAAAACGGACCAAAGATTTAAAAAGAAATGTCGCCTGTGGCATCGGACACCGTTAAAGGTCTGTGCAATTATAAGCCCCTTTACTTATGGCACAGAGGAAGTATATCTATGTGTTTAGATATGTATACACATATGTATCACTGCCCCCTGCTCCTGGCGAAGCGCTGCATCTAACAGCAACGAGCGATGCCGATACGGCAGTCCCGTTTACGAGTTAGTGGCTCGATGATGTGCGTTTGGCCTTACTCAAGCCACGACGTCGACGCCACGGCTCCCTACTGATCAGGCACCGCAAACGGCAGAACTTGTGGAGCCCGCTGGCGCGCTGACGGCAATCGAGGCGCTGTATTCCTTCGTTGGTGAGAAACTAAAAGGAGAACAAGCCGTGATTCCAATGACGACAAGCTGCCTCGATGCATGAAATGTACCCGTGGAACAAGCGGCGGTGCGTATACCCCACACAACAACCATGCCGCTGTACCGGTACTGTAGCACTGTATTACGTTCGGGCTCAATGCCCTACTACTGGAATGGCTCTTCGACTGACCGGAAATGCTGTCTGTATGCCCAGTGTACGTTTACCCTCCTTCGCGTTTGACAACTGTATTCACCACACTGTGTCTCTTACGCACAATGGAATTGCACATAAAGGTCTTGGGTGCAGTACACAGCTCCCTTTGTTAGAAGCCAGGGAGAATTTAGGCGGCCCCTCTGGTGTAGTAGCGCGGCTCACTATTAATAGGTAGTCCTGAAACGCCTCGCTCAATAATTCCGAACAAACCATAGACAATTTGATGCCAGATGTGGGGGTTCATGTGGCGATAAATTCGACGGTTGAGCGTTTGCTGCCCTAGATAATCGGCCATGCAGTGTTATGAACAAACAATCGTTACACCGAGCGTGCGTTCTGAGTTGCCTGAAACCACATCCATTTGTGAAGCTGACCTCCGGCTGCACTGCCGTGCGTTTGCCGCAAAACCTATCGCTTGCCTCCTCATGTGCGAGGAGCAGCGAAATCCTCCGCCTTTCAGCGCGCCCAGGAGGGCTGTATTCCGGAGAGATACAGGATTGACCCCAACTTTCGCAAGACCTACCTAGTGGTACAGGTTGGCAAACGTTGCCGGAAAAGGGGGCGCAATCAACGCTTTGTCTTCAATAGCTGCCCGCGGTTAACCGCTCGCTAATCCGACTTCCCGGACTTGCAGGGAGATTTGATGGCAGCGGAAGCGTCTATCTGTGCAGTTGGAATAACGACAACACACCGAGAGAGGAGGGTGCTAAAGCTTGTTTATTCTCCATATTTTTGGATATTTTTGCCAAACGAGTGAGCTTGCCATGCTTGGACGTACCGATAGCTGGACACAATACGCCGTATATGTACGGTTCCCCTCTCAATGTGAGGATTTACCTTCGCAACGGGGAGCACCGGCTACCGTGAGACTACCGATTGTAGCGCCAGTGCTGCTACTGCTACTGCTACTGCTGAGGCTGCCGAGACGGTTGGTGCCGCCGCTTCAGCTTCAGCTGCACCGTCTGTTCTCTAATATAAAATTTTGACAGGAACGTGGTTGTCGGGGCCCTGGTACTACCGTGTATCTCATGTTTTGCGCCCGTGTACCGCTCTCTGCGACCCCTCGATCTCGGCGTTGTCACTCAGAACAATTTGTGGCGGCCTACTGTGAAGGAGTCCACAACGCACAAAGATGGAGCGGTGACGGCCTACTACGAAGTTCCGGCCGGGTACAACGAGAAGCTCCAGCTTTTCAAACGGATTACGCCGGCGGTACGCCCATGATTGACGGGGAGATTCCGTCGCCGAAACATGCGTCGTACATGATTTCTTGACCGAAACAAAATAACAAGCAAACGTGACTCTCGTAGGGTGTATACACTTTGTCGACGATGGAGAGCAAACTCGTTGTAGAACCATCGCCGTGGCAACAATTCTGGGGGGGTCGAGGAGCTGGCCGTCGAACGGTGTTGTGGGTGTTGACTTGGTCGCTGAGAGCCGCTGTAAAACAAATAGCGATAACGGTGATTGAAGCATATCCATTGTGTTGCCCTTGAGACCGTACGTAGGCATATCGCAGTGCCCGAGCACCATGCAACTGCTGACAAACTAGCTTGAAAATACCCTCCTGGTACTGCCTCAGCGCCAATCACCGGGTTATATTCAAGTATGGCCGCATGGACGACGAAAAGGACCGTCCCGAGCCGAGTGCACGGCAAGCCGAAGCAGACCGTCGTAACTACTCATCGCTCTGGTCTGTAATCGCCAACATGTAGCGTTTGTAATAGGCGGGGCATGCCGATTCAATCGCTCTCAAGTTCCGATTATTTTATATTGGTACTCTCAACTCGAGGCACCGACTGCATATATATACTCCATAACCCGGTAAGTAGACAGCAGAGAGTGATAGTTGTCAAGTCGTTGAAACAAGGTCTGCCCTGTCGTCCTCACGAAAGCTGTGCAAAGTCAACCCACCCATCGGCACCGACTTGTTGTAAGCACCCCATATACACATCGCGTGCAACCGCTGCTGTCCACAAGTAGTGCAGCAGATGCTATGTGAGTAAGTAGTTTAGCACGAGCCCATAGTGCTCATGACGTCATGCAAACCGCATTCAGTACGTCAAACCGTCGAGTGTACGAGATCACTGCCGGCTCCTACCGCAAATGTTATGTTTCATTCATTTCTCCTGCTATGCTTGTACGTCGTCTTACCTTCGCAACACGCAAACAGGAATTCGAGCAGAAGGAGCTACAGATCTTGAAAGGGGAAGTACCTCACCAAATCGACATTTTGGCCGAGGTGACTCCATGCACATGTAATACAGTATGGCTTAAGTGGAAACACACTTGCGGGAACGCTTTTCGTTCCCACCAGAGTATAAATGAAGACTTTGTCCGGCCTCGGACGCACAGATAGCATTCAAAACACATGAAGCGCGGTTCGGACCTTTCTACAGACAGGGCGTGCAGCACTGCAAATATCAGCATGCCTTTCCGGCTTTCTGTGCTGGGCTTCGGACACGTCCCCTATCCCAGCCGTCAGGACTACTTTTCGTGACCGATGCAGCAGTCTTCACTTGTTCTCGATGCCTTCCCTCTCCCAAGTTCCGCACGGGTAAATAGGTTGTTATGGATCTCTGTTCGTAGTCGATATGCGTATGGCGTACTGCTTGTAGCACCTGGGTGGACTCGAACTTTCCACTTAGTGGTGCCGGAGTCCGATACGTGGTACATCGCATGTTCTGTGGTTTTTCTAGATACGTTCTTTATCACACATTTCACGCATCGCAGGGCCTCCTACACAAAGAGTTGCCCTTTTCTTCCTAGGCAGCACGCCAAGTATTTTGGTCGGTTTGAGCAGTGTAGTGATGGATGCGTCGGATACATTTCAAAATAAAACAACCTCATCTCCCGAACGATTTGCGTTATCCAGAGCCTCACATCTACTTGCGTCGCGACTCCAGCGATATGCCAAAACCATGTATGTACTATCCCAGGGTTTTTGCACAAGTTCGTCCGGCCGCGACGGTCTCGCTAACTAAATATGATGTTCACGGTTCGCTGGAGAAGCCTCTCGTCGATCACCTTACCAACAGTAGCCGGGAGCACAGGAGGGGCAAAGTTTGATTTTCAGGCCGTATCGCTCACCGATAAATAACGCTGATATATTGTACCTTTCATGCCGTGGTTTTCCCAGCACGTTAAGCGATAGACAAAGCCCTATTCATTTGGACTATCACAGCCGTTATACTCGAACATGTTGTGAACAGATCCCGTTGTCGAGGCTGTTTAGTCGATCGAGAGCAAATAAAGAGCTAACCCGAAACCGCAATCCATTCCGTTACACAACTAAACCGCGTTGCCGCTATATGTCTTATATTGCCCAGGTGGCGGCTGGCCTCAGTGCCTTGGCTCTGCACTCGTCTGTTCTTAAGCTCTTCGCGCCGTCTGGTGTATTGGGGGCTTTTCTTCAGTTAAGCCTCGACGGGCTGATCCCGCGGGAGACGTGTTTTTCGGCTCTTCTCGACATTCCAGTAGCGGCGTACAGGTAAAGCGTCGTAATTGCAGCATGTTTTTGAATCGCTTTGCAGTGGTCTTCATTTGCTTAGTCCTTGTCCTTTTGTCATGTTGTCGTAGTCTAAACCTGAAGTCTCGAACTAGGGGTCCTCTGCACCCTCTCACCCCCATTCCCGCCACTGCGTTGGTAAATACCAGCCTTGGCGTTCGTGGCGTGAATGAATCCGCGTTTTACACATGCCGAACAATTCTTACTCACGTCCACGTCGCTTGCTTGTTGGATCGTCACACGTGTTTGACTGCTTGTACTACCTATTGTACCAGAACTAATCCTCAACGCGTGTTGTTCCACCGCAACTCGAACGAACAAGGATCTCTACTACGATATATGCGCAAGAGTAATGCTATCAACCATCGGAGGGCATCAGTGCTACGTCCAGCCAGTTGTTGTTCTTGCTGTTGTTGCTTCCGGTGTTGCTGTTGTTATCATTATTGTTGTTGCTTTAAATATTCGGTATGAATACTTATGTTTTTTGCTTTGGTTGTCGTCGATGGTGTTGGTGTTAGTGATGATGCTGATGCTGGTGTTGTTGTTAAATGCTGTCTCGTGGTTTAGCACGTAGGCATGGGAATACACAACGGCAAGGGATATACAGGCAGGTACTGTAGAACAAATGGGGGTGAGAACGAGGTATCTGCTTCTCAGGCCACGGATCAGTAGCAGTTTCGATCATTCCCAAGGACCAGGTTTCGCATTTTTCGACCCGCATCGTGCGTGAAATGTCCATCTACGTGGCTCCGTACCCAGACTCCCCCCCTCGATGTACAATCCCCCTCAATGTACAATTCGTTGTGCAGACCACCTCGCAGCCCTTCGTGGTGCTCGACGACCAGTTGGGTACTTTCACGACACGCTTATCGAATTGAAGAACTATCGCTGTCTGTCGTCGGTCTCTGAACTCGCCGCCCTGATTGGGAACTCAAAATGCCGCTGACCCCACAAGTCAACGGTCCGAGGTGATGCGAAACCTGTGGAACGTCATGAGCTCTACGATTTTTGAGCCAGAAGAGAAATGCCCCACACACCGCGCGACGAAGGATCAAGATAGCGATGGGAAACGTGGGGGTGGTGGCAGTGGCATCAGTTCCGAAAACACAGACAGCGATACGAGTAGCTCATCGGATTACTTGCCCGATTCGAGTATCGGTGCTCCCGGCGGTGAGAGGTTTGCGGTGTATTTCACTGTTCAACCGACTCCAGTGCATGTCGGAACATATGCTTCGGAATCTATTCTGAATTCTCCAAAACGTCTAGACCACGGCAGGGGGGTCATGTGTAGGAATTCGTGTCATCATGTCTGACAGCCATTCGTATGAGTGGTGGCCCTATTGCCGTACAGGGTTCAACAGGTGTGGGCTTCAACTTCGCGATATGCACCCGCCGCCGTGACATTATACAGTACGTTGCATCAATGACATATTATCGCGTTCATCCGTATTTGGATAGAAAAGTCATTCTTGCGCTTGGCCTACACTCTGTTGTGGAAATTAGAGTAACCCCCCCTGAATCGTTTACCTGGACCCACCTGGCACATTCGCCGAGGGGCGTTTTCCAGACCCCGCCACCAATTGCGGTCGTTGTGTCAGACGCCCAACGAGATGCTAGATTATGGTCGCTCAACTCTAAGGGCATTCCATGTGCGAGCTAGAGATATTTCAACCCCCCAGAGCCTTGGTAAGAGCCTGAAGATGCAAGATCCCACACTCCCCAAGGTGTCAATAATTTCCCACGCAATGAGTTTGTTTGTCGTACCGGGAGCGCGCAACAAGCTCTCCTCAACGGTGTGTCGTCACACAATTCGTTGTCCCACAACCAACGTTTCCCAAGACGGTCAGTCCAGCGGAGCGGACGGCCTCCACGGATCGGTGCCACCGGAGCAGGATAAACACGCCACGGAAATGATGGATTGGTCGCGAAGAACGATTCAGGTAAGGGGTGAGACACTTTTCCTGGCGGAAACCGCTAGCTCTGGCCACATCTTATTTTCAGCGGCACCAAGGGCTAAAATAGTCTCGCGACCGTGGGACGAGTCGCTGCACGGAATATGTATCAGAGGAAACGCGCTAAACCCAACATTCCAGTCACGTGGGGTGTCGCACTTTAGCTTTCCCTTTCACTGCCAGTATGTCTCGTACACTGCTTATTTTAGCAGTACCAAGGGCCGAAACGGTCGCGTGACCGTGGGAAGAGTCACCGAGCGGAATATGCTTCGGGGAAAACGCGCTGAACGCAGCGTTTCCAGTTACGTGGGATGTCGCACTTTGACCTCCCCTTGTCCTGCCAGTGTGCCTCGTACGCTGCTGCCACCCAGTGAATTGTTCGTGGTTTTCGGGATACACCAATGGTTGTTGGGCATATGGGAATTCTGTCCTTTTTGACCGGCCTGGTTTGGCCCAATCCACAGGTGTTTGGAGTTGGGAAGGCTGAAGGAAATAATAGGCAATAAAGTACATACCAGGTATTCGCTATGCCGTGCTTATCGAAAACATCGATCGGATCCCAGTAATAGTTTGGTTTGTTTCCCCGGAAAAGTGGTTTACCTGTGTATCTCGACGTTTCAATAGCCCGTTCTTATTGTGCACCGCGGCTGTTTTTAGCGTATGTAACTTATAGCACTATCGCCCGCGTGATACGATAACACATCCTCCTGATATGAATTTCCGAGCCAAGATTCTCCAAAGCGAAGCATATACACACGACCGAAAGGCCCGGCTTCGGGAAAACCCTCGACGCCAAATTTCCATGGACGCATCGCTTGGCGTTGGCACCTTCTCCATTACCGAAAATTTGGCTGCGAAAGTCGTCCGAAGAGGTGTATTAGTTCATGACACGGTGTGATAAGTGTGTGGCATCGTATCACATGTGTTATATACGCTATTGTTAGTTCCTCAAGCCGCCGTAGACAAGGTAATGTAATCTACGTCAAGCTCAAAACAAAGGGAGCTCTGTGTCTCGCCAACACTCAGCAAGTTTGGGAAACTTTCCATCCGTGACCCGATTTCAACAGTTCCACGGGATGGGCATGCAATACATACAACAGTTAAACCATGACGGCATTGCAAGGGAATAGGATATATCTCCGAGTGAAGGCCCTCGCCAGACTTACAATGTTTAAGTTCATACGTGTCGTTACTGCTCCTCGTCATTGTTCATCATTTTGTAGCGTAAGATTCGAACAAGGATACTCAGATATTCACTATTGGTAGCGTTTTATCGATTCCTTGAAAACTTCTATAATGTAATATGCATGTTGGTCCTCGGTGTTGGTCGCGTCTCCTTTGCCGAAAACTCTTCGGGCGATTCCGGCCAGAAAAAAACGCAACAGGCTTTGGCCGTGAGAGTTTTAGACCGCTTGGTGGCTGGGGCTGACGAGGACGCTTTCGAGATCGATATGGGGGGTGTCAATGCACAAAAGGGTGGTGGAGACGGTGTGGTCGAGCGGTCTGGGTCGATTGTTTCGGTGAGAATGCTGACGCGACCTTCTTCATAATGGAATCTAATAATTGCTACGGTCGTGAGAGGCGCCTAAGACGCGTTTCAGGATAGGCGTAGCACAGTTTGATAAACTATTTTGTGACTCATCTTCTCAGCTGATGAATCCCTTTTGTTTTAGGCTTGAGCCCTCTGATTTTATCCTCGCGGTTAAGCGTACAATTGTTTGCTGAAGCCAGGGTTTTTGTGGCATACAGGTAGGGTCCTTAAGCGGAGAGTCTCCGAAGATGCAGACGCACCACTAACTACCGTGCGATGCACCCTAATGGATCTCAGACATAACGAATGCCGAGGGTTTTCAAGACTTACCGCAACAATCGTGGCGATACGTGTTTCAAATCTCACCCAAAACCTGATTTTCAATAGGTTCCCTATAGTTATCATTGTATTCGCGACACGATGACTGTTCTACTGACTACGTAAGCGATTTATGAGTATGCTACATCCTATGAATTAGTAAAGAGTTGAAAATAGATAAAGTGATGTCGCAGTGTGAAGCCACTTCAGTCAGTACATCCTGGGTCCTAAGGTATCCCCTCTATCGTATCATGACGTTTCTCAGCTGGTAGTCTGCCTGAACAATTTTACCTTGCTACATATGATGTGATGGTCGTTAGACACCAATGTACAACGACATTACAGTATTTCGGCAATCAAACCCAGTTGGGCTCTTCGCGGTTGCTTTAACGAGGAACGTTGGGCGATAGAGACTACTGTGCAGGTGTTCCCCTCGTGACATTTCGCCTTATATGGAAGAAAACCAAGGGGTGATCGCTTTCAACAGACTAGATGAGTATTATGACACATTTGCCGTCGCTTCCACATTGATACTGCAGGCGGATAGGAGGGAGGAAAGGCGGTTATCTAAGGAGTACAGACGCCAATCGATTCTGATGACATCTGGCAGGGCGTACACCATCAGCGGTATCCTTAGTCACCAGGTCCTCTTATCTGGGATTATCGCTTTGGCAAAGTAAGTGTATTCTCGATAGAAGCTTTCCCGCGTGACCGTTGAGTTGGTGGTGTCGTCATTAACATAATCCCCCGAGCGGTTAGACTATTATGTATTGCTCACATTCCTTAGCCTGTGCTTCCACTTCCACCGTGACCAGCTTAGCTCCTGTACACGCATGATCTCTACGAGTGGGAGGGCCGGGGTGAAGTGGATCTTTCAAATGGTTCCACCCAGTCGAGTAGGCCGTGTCGGTTGCTTCTGAAAAATGGCCCCTGAGCATGCAGGGGGGAGTTGACGCTGTTGACCAGTCACGACTAGCAAGGCACTAAACAGTTCGCTAAAGAGTGATATATATTAGCGAGAGAATGTAATTGCCTTAACTTGCCGCATATAACCGCGTTACAGTCGTATTTCCTTCTGCCGACCAACCGCAAAAAGTATGCTTTCGAAACGCAGTCCCACAGGAGGGTCTAGGAAAAGGTGGAAGCGTTTGCCGGTGGACGTCGCGTCTCGGGTGGAATCCGCTCAGCTTCGCCTGGAGTACTTTTGCATCGGACTGGCGGGCTCAGTCTCGGACGCCGTAAAGAGAAACTGGCTCGCTCTGAACGAAGACCGAAGAAATGCAAGAAACGCAATGGTACGTGCCCAATCGGTGACTCGGCGATGCTCAAAAAGGGGAGCATGAAAGCAGTATCCTTGAAGAGGGAAGCGGGTTCACATTCCTCCACGATATTACGCCAAGACACCGAATGGCCGTGTATTCCAGGTCTAAGATTGTGCAACACGCCGAAGTATGCGCAGCTCCCAGAGCGTGCCGTGGTAAGCGTAAGTGTTTCTCACTCAAGATATTTTCGACTTACGGTTGTTTCAAACCTTGACCCAATAACGTTGGACGGCCTAAATTAATGGCAGTTTTCACAAAATTGTTCGGAACTTACGCGGAAGAATAGGTTTCGGGGGTATCGCTCTCCGGGGGTTTTGCTTTCACTCACTAGTAGTGTAGAGCTGCTCTTAACAAAAGGAACCTCAGAAACATAATGGTGTGTTCCTCCATTCCGCCCCTTAACCCGTGAAATAAGGCACACCGAGGATATGGTTCTGTGCTGCCGAGCTACAGTAGTCCGTCATAGACAGCATGGGAGCAAGTTTTTTTTGTCATACTTGGATGTCGCACGTCGTAGCTCTTGTGAGCAGCGCACACCAATATACCATGCTTGATGCACTGCTCAACCGTTTGCAGCTATGAGAAAAACCGAACCCATCGCAGCCACGTTAGTCATCAGCCACTGAATATACTACCGTGTCCTGCTCGGGCGACAGCAGATAGCTCTATGCGGCCTGTGCGTCGAGCACATGGGGGTTCTCGTTACTAAGGCGGAGGTGGCCGCGCGAGCGGCTTTTGGAGGTCTGCCGCGCCTTGAACACGAGGATGCCCGCTCTCAGTCGGTGGCCCCGACAGAGGGAGATGCGGGTTCGGTCAGCACCAGGAGCGTCCAAGATAATTTGAGTTCCACGAACTCTATCTCGCAGGGACGTGCCGACGAAAGGGCCCCGCCAGATGAATCGACGCTTAGCTCCAAAAAAGTCGTTTGTTTCCCAAAGGATGCTGACCCTGGGTCTATCAGCACGAGAAATCGGAGGAGATGGGAGGGGTCCAGCGGACTTGAACAGCGACGGTCCAGCACTTTAGACAGTGACGATCTCCTGTCGGAGGTTGCCGACGGGATCGCGGGCGACATCTCAGGCGGCATCGAAGAATTCTTGCTCCCGGAGGAAGAGCAGGTGAGGCAAAGTTCTGGCACGGGCGGTGCTACAGTGTGAATGTATCTTACGCGTTTAAGGCTCCTAAATTGGGGAACGCTGTACCTGTACTTTCCCCCCATCACCCAGTTCCAAACAATGATGCTGCGAACAATGGTATGAGCGATGGTCACTTGTTGCGATAGAAGTGGCGCGTTCGGGTTAAAACACGTCTGTTTGACGGGGCTGCTTGAGGCCTTAAGGGCACTCAGGAAGATCATTCATGGTTTACGTATTATTCGCTTTGTACCTACGCCATGGCCGTACCCATATCGATGTGCTTAGTTGCCTAGTGTTTCACGGGGAGATGGAGGGATCCTCAAGCTACGAGTCTCAGAAACACTAGCAGTTATACCTGCCACAGCCCGCGTTTATCTACCAAAAGTGTTGTGTGGTAACCGAACGGTTGTTAGTCCGAAAAACAATGATAGAGTTGTTCCTCGGTTGAGGGGCCCCGATCTACGAGCACCAATGTGGCCATTGGCCAAGAGGTGTTCCCCGCCCCGTAGCATCTACAAGGTTCTCTCACCAGCTTGAGACCCTGAGCTGTTGTGGTCGCTGCTCAAACGCTCTCGGTCATTTGAAAAATCGGACCTGCACAGCCAGAGCAAAATATATTTCAGTCGCATGCACCACACAAGCTGGTGCATTTGATTTTGAAGGGGGTACGGGGTAGGCTAGCTTTAAAGCTATAGATCCCTATATATCCTGTATACGCTCGACAAACGACTATCGTGACATCAAATCTAGGCGACAATTCGCTGGTCGGCATCATAGGCATAGCATTACATAAACAAAGTGCGTGCCAATAAATACCCACAATCTCTTTCCGTGCACCCGCTCGCCTCACTTTACGTCTGATTTCGAAATCGGTATTTGCACAAGGATGAGCCTGGGCAATGAGTGCCTTATCGGTATCATGGAAGGACTGCTTGGGGCATACCTTACTTCACCGAAGTATCCCCGTCTCCTCTTGTGTAATGTCTCTTTGCTTGACATCCAGGTTGTACAAATGCTCTTCCGAGCGGTCTTATCGCTGCTCGACTTTCCCGAAGGTCTCACGCCTGAAAACGAATATAAACGGCATTCCCGGTCGAAGAAAGACGTAACAAGTGAACTTCGCAAGAATCGATGGGGAAGCTTGAATGGGACGCCAGTGGCTGTGGATCCCTCTGCCGATATGCACGGTGAGACAATGGTAAGATTTGACTTGTGCTCGCTCACTGCACACTGCTAGCTGGCCGTGTCTCGGGGGTTTTCAATGAGCCCTGCGTATGACTGAGGTTGTCGATAGTCTCTGAACAGCTGGCATTCATGAAAAAAATATATGTGGGGCATTAGAGGCCCTGATGCATAGGAAGGATGCTGTTTAATTGGTAACATCAGCACAGAAAGGAACTCTGTCGCTCAAGGAGGAGTTGTAAACAAGGCGGCGTCAAAACAAGTGCATTAAATAGTAGTACCCAGGCGCACACATCGCGTAAACATGTTCAGGAACCAACCAAATGTGGTCCAGCGTGAGCAGCGTCCTGACGTAGCCCCCGTTTTGCCTACCACGAGTTCAATGGTGGCCGTATGGACTGCCATGGTTGAGGCTGTTATTAATATTCATCATATTTCCAATACTGTGCAGGTGAAAAAAGCGAAAAGAGACGAACAGAACGCTTGGACGACATTTTGTTGCTGTGTTGCCGCTTGGTGCGGTGCGGCCCAGGAGACGCGGTGCTGCATGTGTCTTTGCTAGCGATCGGCAAGGTAAGACCCTCACCCTACGGTGGTTCGTATTTATACGGACAGGTGTACCGTCGATCCGAGCCTCTCTCCAGCAACGTATGACCCGTGGTTCACTTGCGGGGTATATATATCCTAGTTTAAGTACTTGACAGAAACTCCGCGCGCTGCACTAGTCCCGGCCAATCACCGGGCTACCATACAGCAGGAGCAGTGACCGTAGCTACAAGTGCAAAGTGGACCTTCGTCTCACTTGTCTCTCCTCAGCAACCTACGCTATGCACGATCTGAATGCAGGAAGCACATCGGCATGCAACGTCACATCAGACGAAGAGGCACGCGCCCGTACCCACACATGATTCACCCGTCACTCCGCAGATTACCTCTGGTTTCCGGCAGAGTTTAAACTCAAGGGTACTCGAAGGATTGGTTCCCGCCGTTGCCTGCTTCCTTGGAAGACCTAGCTTGTGGGTCAAGAATGCCTGCCTCACGCTGCTACACAAGCTGGTCACAAGAAATGACCTCACGGCCGTAGTAGGCCTAGAAAGGGGCTCGAGGTGAGATAGCACATCTGAATGTGCCTATTTCGCAAAGCCTTCTACAACCTGCGATTGAATGACTCTCGTTAGGCACTCGAGAAGGTGGGCACCTGTCGATATCCTCGACCTGTGTGCGTTGGTAAAAGGCTGTGGAAACTAAAAGGGTCGGTTTTGATTCATAGTGAATATTTTGAATAGCTTTTCGACAGGGTCTCCAGCTCCACCTGGCTAGACAATGATACTTTGATGCATGCCCAATAAGTCAGGCGGTGGTGTAGAATGGCAACTCCCTTCGCCCGCACAACTCTACCATCCCCCTTCCGACAGTATACAGGGTTTACTTGGGTCCGACGTAAAGCGAACACTCCAGTCATGCTACGGTAAGGGGACTTACTACGTTTTGCTCAGGCTCCTAGGTTGAAGAACTCGATACCTCGCCAACAATGTGTGTCCTCAAGAGACATCGTAATTGCCCCACAAGCAACAGATCGAACTGTTGAACAAAAGGGTAGGGCTGAAAATAAATAGGTGAGTAGTGACCCGGGTCACGAGGAAGCCTCGTCAGCCATGAATGCGTTGTCCCGAACCTAGCCCCCTGGCCGTAAAGTGGCTCACTCCTGCGTCGTTTTTTGCGAGACCCAAGATGAAAGCTAACAGGACCACACAACGACTGCCGTCACACCCTTATAGCCGTTGAGTCGTGCGGAAAACGTAGTATCTCCGTTACGTTTGTGCCTCGATGATACGTGGACCTACACGAACGACACCTATCTTCGCCCTCACCATTTGTTCTTCCACTCGATACAGACCTCGGCAGATAGTCGCTTGCCTTGCGAGCACCGACCACGGTATTCGTTTAGCTGCTGCCGAACTCGTAAGAGCCTTGGCGAGGGATGCTTCCTGCAGCAAGTCGATCGTTTTCCCGGAAGCTGTGACAGCTGACGACGGTGAGTTACCCTCTCGACGTGAGTTATTGAGGCCGATGTCAGTCAAGATTAATCGGAATTGTTCGCTTTTGCTCCAGTTCAGCCGCGTCTTGTGAGGAACTTTGAACTATGAATAGGGCTGTCAAAAGCAGTATATCCCATTTGCGAGGGGTTTTCATTGCAGTTGGCAGTCGCTCGTACAGGGCCTGAATTATCTGGTCTAGGCCGGCACAAGAGTTTGCCAAGAACTCAAAACATTTTCTCACTTATAGGCGAGATTGGATGTCAGCAGATCATAAACAAATCCGTGGGCCCTCGGAATAAAAATCCCCCGCTGTCCAAGCTTCGAACTCAAGACCTTGTATGCACTGACTGTGTTACTGGGGAGCTTTCGCTGAAAAAAGAGGGATTATTCCGGACAACATAGGTTTTCAGTCCAAGTTCCGCGCGATAGGCATCAGCTAAAATGGCATAAACGCGAGCATATCATAATTTCACGATGCGGTTCCCACTGTCATAGACCTTGGTCCGAGTACCAACTTTAACGTCGGTTTTCGGCGAATCCATTCGCTAGTAAGGGGAGGGGGGGAAAAGTTGGCAACGTGTCAGGGTATGTTGTGTGCTGTTTGGTGCACGACGTACTAAATGCATCCGTATTCGAAGTTTATATACTTTGTATACTAGATTTCTCCTCCCCCCGCTACCACGAGGTGTATTGTTTTTAACCGAGAGTCGTGATTTTGGTTTAAGGAATGGTGATTATCCTGAATTCTAACGATCTAAGAGAGATGGCGTGAA
This sequence comes from Postelsia palmaeformis, assembly GCA_037834295.1. Taxonomy (NCBI): domain Eukaryota; class Phaeophyceae; order Laminariales; family Laminariaceae; genus Postelsia; species Postelsia palmaeformis. The sequence goes on from JBBMHQ010134853.1 coordinate 14,809, forward strand.
GAATAGGATTCATCCACCTACAGGCAATCAGTACATGACTTTGGTGATGTATACCTACATCAAAACAAAACAAGTCGCCCAGACAGTTCCTTCAGGGCTGTCTACTGCTCTACTATTCCAGGCGGCGACATAAACTGGTACGCGAGAGCAAACGCTAGCAGGGCGGTTTCGTTCGGATCGCAAAGGTCTCGTTTGGTCTTAATGTACTGATTTTAGTGCAGGCGGGGGGTCGGACAAGTCGTCAAAGCGCAGTGTCCTGGCCCCTTCGTTCACTCGTCGTGCGATTCTCATCAACAAAGACGTTAAACGCACATCGAAGTTAATATCTCCCTCGGTAACTAGTTGTGGATGTCCCGGCATACTGTGCATGAAACATATCGAAACTGTTCCTAGCATTTCTCTACCTGGAAGAGATCAAATTCTCAAATACACATTCGTGTCCATCGGCAGCGCCGTGTAACCTCATATTACTATACCACCCGCCCGCCCACTGCAAACCATCCGCAACGACGGGCGCTGTGTGAATACCGCAGGTGTCAATTCCGTGCGCCCCGTCCGAAGATCGATCATCCATCAGCCATCAGAAGAGTGGGGCTCGGATGTAAGCATTCTCCCTTCTCCCCACGCATAATAACGGAAGAATAGCACGATCAACCCTGAGCAAAGCGCGTGCGATCGTGCCAGGTAACTATTCGCGCGTAGTCGTGCGTCTATCCATTCTTAGCGTTGTGAATGTTTTATGTGCATGGTTCAATCACAGCAGACGTACGGCAGTACTGTAGCTTTACAGGTTCGTTCCGGCTGTTCCGTGAGGCATACGGCGCACTCAAACATGCGCTAGCAACCTGATAACGGCATTGTTTCGATTCCCTGACGTACAAGAGTTCACAATACCTACCTCCTGTCCTCCTATCCAGAGTGAGCAGAGAACAAAACGTAACCAATTCACCCATGCTAACGCACTCCTTTCTCTTCTCCGCTCAATACGTGCTGCTCTTAATTTCCAACATCGGTCCGCCGGCAGCCGGGGGGTGAGATCGACGGCGATTTTGACGTGAGCCAGCGTTCTAAACGCGGTTGCGTTCCACCTCTCCTGGCCATGGCACGGCTGCGAGGGAACAACTCCGAACGAGACTCAGAACTCCTGGAGCAAGAGGTGTATTGTATATCGAACGATCGCTTGATGTACCTGTCAGTCATGCGTCTTTGGAGTCCTACAGATATATTTTCTTTTATCCGGGAGCTGCTCGCAACGAGTCTCTTATTCCTGGTTTTCAAAGGGAAATAAGAGTTTTCATGACGGGTCGTACGAGCGTAGGGCGTGTTTTGTTCTAATTTATCTGTAAATGTGTGGTTGGAATTCAACGTTCCTATCGACCGCGTTTGTCCACCGCGCTCGGCGCACACGGCACTACTGTAGTACGATTCACGGGGGGCCTTGTCCACGCACATATACTAACGAAATAGTATCGTGTTGATGCGATTGTGAGTCAGTCCGAGTTGGTCGAGCCAGGTGCGATTAAAAAAAACAGAACCATGAACTATCATAACGGTTCTTGACTGCCATAGTCATATCGAACGACACCTCACTCTACGACTACTCGTAGGCCGAACGAAAGCATCTGTCCACAACAACGTTCGGGCCGTATTCTTGAGACATGCCGCAGGTGGTTTTGTCAGGCGAACCCTCGTACTGTTAAGAGGACGGAGAAGCTCTACTGTAGATATCGTACATGGTGCACCTGTCACGAGAATCTATGTCAAGGCATGCCAGGTGCAGACTTTTTGTCTTCGAATTGTCCCAATCATCGAGTTGGAGAATCAGGAAACACACAACAAGATCGAACACGTGTGCAAAGGGTTCAGGGGTTGGACCAAAAAAACGAGCGTAAACGACACTGACCCTGCCTTCGTGTGCCCTATTGCCACCGCCGCTACTGCTGCTGCATCTGCTGCTGCTGCTGCTGCTGCTGCTGCTGCTGATTCTGCTGATTCTGCTGCTGCTGCTGCTGCTGCTGCTGCTACCTATTACCAGGTATTAGTTTGCCTATACTCGTACTCGTATTATGCCCAAATGTCATGGATACGAAGATTATTGTTCGTGTTCAGCAAAACAATCCGTAGTCGCCTAGCATGACTACTACAGATACTGAGGTCGCGCCTTACTCGCACCAGCTACTGGCATGGTTACAACATGACAGCCGACGAAGGCAGCGCTGGTCTGTACAGCTACAGTGGAGGACAGTCGACGAAGGCGGCGCTAGTCTGTATAGCTACAGTGGAGTATCGCGTGCTGCAATGCATTTCGACCCTTAGTAGCATGGTGGGTTTGTCTATGTCGAGCATACTGCCATTTGTCATCACTATCGCACCTCGCCGATGTGCATGCTCAAACACCGAGGGAAGAAACGATACTTCCAGTATGCACTATCGATACAACCTGGTGCAATGACCATTGAGGGGTCGCTATCATCGTGTCATATATCACCGCTCTATGTCTAGGTGGCCCTTTGTGTACTGGAAGTCCTTGCGAGCGCAAACAACTTGTGTCGAGAAGCGATCGTTATGCACGGAGGAGTTCCGGTGCTTCTCCAGGTGAGCATGCGGATGTTACAGTGGCCCAGTATACCCGGTATCGCCTCTTGCACGCTAGAGTACATGCTGGCAACCGTCTTGCCCGCTGTACATTAGCTTTGTACCAGAAGACGTATATGTTTTTGACGGTCGGAGCTCTTATGGAAATACCGGTAGGACTAGCCAGCAGATGATACAGAAAAGGCTGGTATTTGCAGATATACGCAGAGTGTGATAAGCATGCGCGGACGCACTTACAACGTACCAAGATCTGGCCGCGTCGTGACGAAGCGTTACTTTTGCTGCCCCCGCGTTTTCTCTAAACAATCGGAACTGATGTCAGCAACATCCACTATTCACACTCTATTGATACCAAGTAGCACACCGATTCGTGAGCACGCCTTCCCACGGGGTTCCGACGTATGAGTCGAGCTCATTTTAGTAATGTATACGGCCGTCGTACATGATAAGATTTACCCAGTACAACGCAAGCTAATTTTGGCTCTCGTGTTCGTATGGTCCAATTGTAGAAGTCGAGTTCACCCCTCTGATCCACACTGGGCGGTGGTCTTGCGCACCCAGTAGCAACATCAATATCGACTGCACATATCAAAACCTCTCGCGCATGCGCTATTCCCCGTTAACAATAAGCATACCCCCCTTACCTCCGGTGCGCGTGCCCAACATACGCACCTAGGCTGCCGAGAAATGTTCAGCCACGGCAAAAAGGGCTGTGGCAGGTCTGATGGCTGAGTTGAGCATCAATCCGAATCAAAGGGTTGCCCTCAAACAAGCCGGAGGGCTCCTTCTGTTGCTTCAATTTCAAAGGTGAGGGATCGTTGGATTGCTGGTACAATACTCGAGACCTACTCCCGCATTTCCAGGACAAACCGCTTCGAATCAGAGCTGGCTAGCTTTTGCACTCGAACAAATACTCGTGTACCACCAAGGGCAAACTTGGCATGTGCCCAGCCATGCTTTTAACGGCCAGTACTCGGATTCCTCGTGACATGGACTAGGACGTATACGCACATGTGTTTTTCGCGGAAGGGAGAGGACCCATCCGGGGTCTGACCAACTTCATGCGAGAAGAAAATTATGTCTGTTTCCCACTGCGCACAGTATTTCCGAAAAAGGCAACGAACCAGACGAGCGAAGCAAGGTACCCTACGGTATTTCCATAAAAGATAACGAACGAGACGAGCGAAGCAAAGTACCTAGTTTACACAACCGCCTGCAATATAAAGGGACAACGTATTCCTTGTCTTCAAGTTCGGTGAAACCTGTGGAGTATCTGAAGTCCGGAACGCATCATGGTATCATGATCGAAACTCTCTGGTTCTAGGTTTTACATTTCTGCCTTCGAATAAGTTTACACAGCGAGCGACGATTTCAACTGTTGATCAGCGCTAGTCCCTTGCGAGAGACACCCTATCAT